>VYXD01012642.1:192865-232991 GCA_013397195.1 Hylia prasina
GGAAGGAAGGAAGGAAGGAAGGAAGGAAGGAAGGAAGGAAGGAAGGAAGGAAATCTTCATAAATGGAGAATTTAATTTTGAAGGTTTTCTCTTATATTTCTTATAACAGGGATGCATTGGAATACTCCTTCTTGTTCTGGTTTCTCCGGTTAACTTCTTAGTTTCCCTTTTTCCTTAGCTTCTGTACCATACAGAAACCATTTTCTTAATCCTGTTTCCTCCCCTTTGATGCATTCTCCTTGCTTATTCTCAACTGCTTCCAGGGCATGTGCTTTTACCAGCACATCACCCTGTTCCTCCAAGCAATGCAAAACACTAGGAGCAATATAGGAGTTAAAAGTGTATGGTATTCATTGGCCAACAAATACATCTCCAAGTATAAACTAAACTAGTTCATTCCAATTTCAAATTCAAAATATTTCACTGTTTTCATTTAGAATGTGATATATTTTAATGATGAGAGTTAAAATGTTGCAGCATTGTATATGATCAGTTCTACAACACAAATTATTATTATAAGTCACCAGTTCTCCACAAAAAAGCCTCGTTGGCACCAGGTTTTTCTCTGAGGACAATTTCTAGCAGGTAACAGGTGTGAGGCCTCCCCCTGCCCCACCAATCCTTGCTCACAGCAGGCGTATAATTCTGTCTCTCACAATTAAGTCCTAGGGGAGTTCGAAACTAGATTTCAATCAACTGCTTTCTGATCCTGTGGTCTCAGCCACATTGGCATACAAAGTTTCTCTCTCCTCTTTTCCTGCTTTCTCACTTTTTAGAAGGAAAAATTGAAAGAGTTTTTTTAGAAGTCTACTAAGACCTTTGATGTTTAGGATTGTCACAAAAGCTCACTATTTTGCTCCCTTCAGATACAGCAGAAATTCAACTATCTAAAAAGTAGAGTGATTTTTTAGGATTCTAAAATTAAAAAACTAGAAAAATCAGGCTTTGCATGGAAATTTTGTTGCAGAGTAAACTACAAAGTATTATAGTATTAGCCTGACCAAAAAACCCTTAAATGTAAAAGAAAGTATTAGATTGCAATATAAAAGCATTTTAAAATTCAATTAGTATTAAAGAAATATTATCATTATTATTTTAATGTCTTACAAGAAAATTATGCAAATACAAATGCAGAAAAAAGAAGCCTTAAGAGAAGTATTGCTTAGACTTATATTAAGGATTTCTACTTCTCAAAGAAATTAAGTGTTCCTGATGACATTTAAAGGAAGAAAATCCATTATATTTGCAGTCAATCATCACTAGGATTCAGAGTTAATATACTGCTACCTTTTATACCTCTTCAGAAAAGTCACAGATGATGATTTGTGCATACAGTGTCCCATAGCATTCATCTGATGAAATGTTAATTAGTTTTATTGTTGCTATTATTTTTCTTTAGTAACTCTTGGGGTTAAAAGAAATATATCGGTACAGTTTGCTGACTGGCGCAGCTTAGTCTAAACTTATATCCACTAAAACCAGTTAATAAGCATTTTCACACTCAGATTTTTGTGTCTGGTAACAGTAACAATAACTACTAATAACTACTGATTGCTGAGGTGATTGTTTAACTCATATTTTTGTAGAGAAGGAAAAGCTCCATGTTAGTAATACCAAAACAAAGGGTAATTGGTTACATACAATCTTCATGCAGCTACTCCTATGCAAGACTGGTAATACTGTCCCACTTATTGCTGTGATGCACTATTATAGGAAATAAACACTGCAACATTTCCCCAAAGAAAACAAGGATATGGTGTTCCACACAAATACTTCCCTTCTACTAAGGCTACCATTTGTCAAGGTTTGTTGCTTATAAAATACTTCTTGTAGGGTTATTTAGTTAGGTGTGTTTTGTGTAAATCAAATAGAAATTCTAGGTCAAACTCTATCTGGAAAACTGGGGGAAATTATCTTGACTGGCTAGGTCTGATAAGCAATAAATCGTGTATCTTTGGTAATAATTCTCTCTTTATAAAGAACAGGAAATACTGAATGTAAAAATTGACCTGGAAGTTAAAATAATGGGAAGATTGATCCATAATGGCAAATAATGGGCCAATGTTATTTGTGAACATTTCCACCTCAGGATGTTTTGACAACAGATATTGTCTCACTGTCATGAAAAGCTTATCCTTTACAGCCATTATTCATCGCCCAACCTTCCTTGTATCTCCCATAGCTAATTGGCCCGTATTGATACCCTGCATTTTGCACAAGATGACCTCTTGTCCTCCCAGAGGATCAAGCAAAAGTATAGCTTCTTATTTAGCAAGGTTCCCTAAATAGAGTTTTTTGGCTCCAAATGAAGCATTCCCAACTTATCTGAACATGATCTTATAGTACTGCCATCTCATTCAGTCTAAAGACATTATAAGATCAAGTGGGAGACTGTAAACAGATGCTTATGAGTCATACATGTTCCTAAGGAAAGAGATAAAAATGTGGTATTCCTTCTGGAATAAAACTTTGGATCAAATCCCATCAAGTAGCTATAGTGGTATTTAATTACATGACTAGATCTTACTGCACAACTCTTTGGTTTATCTTCGAATTTTAAGGAAACAACTTTGGAATTGATCTCCAAGCCTGGATTTTTGTAATTAAATGGGAATGTGGGGCCTGACATCACCAAAAATGCCTGAGAACATGTGCTGTGAACTGCACATGTTGTCTATAAATCCCTAGAGTATTTTGGTAGCACAATGAGTATCAGAGTGATTGCAACTCTACAGCCAGGAGCCTATTGTCTATTTCAGAGCAGCGAGCTGAACCCAATTCAGCTGGCCTTTTTGGCAGTGGCACATGTCTAATCACAAGTTTTTGCTTCTACCTCATGCCAACTATGGCAATGCCATAACCCCTCCCTGACAGCCTTGGTGACCTTCCTTTACAGGCAATCCAATTGGGCAAGTTAAAACCCAGGAATGGTGAGACTATTGTGTAAGGTCACACATTCAGATTCTAGCAGTAAATCATAGGCTTCAAGTGCCAATAAAGCTGGAAATAATGAATGCCACTGACAGAAGCTCTCAATATTAAAAAAACGTTATTTTTCATGTATCTTAAAAGCAATATAAGTATGGATTCAGAAAGTCACATGAGCTTATTCTTGTGATGCGGGTAGTAGCAGCCTTTGCAGAAAGGAGGTCAGACCCTGTTCTTGTTTATGTCAAGGACTCAAAGCAGTATTCCTGGCTGACACTGGGGACAAGGAAGGAAGAATTTCACCTTTAAAAGCTCATATTAAAGACAGGACAAAGAGCTTCTTTTCAAAGATGTTTGGTTTCAATTTGTGTGTGTTGGACTTGATCTCTTTCACTGCTCTGTTTTTATACAGACACAGTTCAACTAGATACTGATAAGTAACTTTTAATTTAGCCTAACGTGTGAAAGAAAAAGGGTTCAAACTGTATGAAAAATCAAACATAAGGCAGACTTTTGTTGCTAATGTGGTTTAGAGGAATTTTCTTAGCTATTTTGACATTTGTTTTGAAAAAAAAAAAAATTATATATATATATATATATATATACCCAAACGTTTTAGTGTCTTGCTTCTGACAGGGAGCTAGGGATTGTTTTCTTTTATAGTACTTTATGAGCCACATAATTTGCTATGTGTCACATTTATCAAATAATGCTTATTAATAGAGTTAGTGTTGAGTTTTTGACTAATTCACCTGAAAAAACCTTAGCACCCACGCATGATATAACCTTTTGGTAAATGTGAGTCATTTGCTTAAACTAAGGAAATGTTTATGGCAGTGTAAAACATTAATTAGTTAGCAGTCTAAGAAAATACCAGGAACTAACATTCAAATTCCTTGTATTTTAACAGATGTCAAAGAGATTAAGTCAAACAATTAACCTTCGTATGACAAAAAATGTCATAGAGGAGAACAAGTCCTTAGTGTATCTACTAAACACAAAGAGCATGCAAAAGCAAGCAGAACACCAGTCAGCAAAAAGAGACAGTTATTTCTGTACTGAGATACATTTTACATTGGATGTTATTTGGGGTGCCTCTAGCCTTCAGTCTGTGCTTCACATTGCTTGGGCAGCATGTGCTAGTGCCACAGCAAATCCATTCCTTAGAATATAGTCTGAAATAAAACAAATTTTAAATCATGGTCATAGTGGTCTTGGTAATAGTTTATTAACCGGTATTAAAAACTAAGATGCAGTGACTCTGCATTGCCTTCCTTTTAGGGACTGGCTTGTCCTTGGTTAAATAATGCCCTTGTAAAATTACAAGGCAAAAATGAACTGTTTTCCTCTTAACTAAACACAGATAACCCTGTGATGTGAAATTACTGAAAAGATATGATTTGGGGAAATTACAGTTCCTTGCTCAGTATGTATGGTGCATGCCCTAAAGCCTTCCCTAACCAGTAGCTCCCAATTTCATTTAAATTGTAATGATTTCCTTTAAGGACAATTACGTTGCCTAAGAGCAATGCATGCATAATAATGCTGCTTTGGCATGGTTCAGTATAGAACAAGAGTAATAACTGTTTATTAATATGATAATTAACTGTTAATGCTTAGCAACCTAATTATATCTGTTAAATAACTTACATTTTTAAGCCAAATTCTAACAGAAGGAATTCTATTAAAAATAATAAAAAGCTATGAATATTATAGTAAAGGGCACAGTTCCAGTTAAAATGCTGGATTTTGACTCCACTTGCATGAAATGGATTTTCGATTTCTGCATATTGTGAACAAAAAAATTTGTAAAGCTTTCCTTGTTCTAATAGAGGATGAATCAATGTTAGAATTTGGGCCTTATTTCAGAAAATGCATAAATGAACTATGAATATCATAAAATTTAAAGAAATTAATAAGGCTATGTGTACTCCTTAGGGTTATTAGAAAGAATTGAGAAAGAGAAAGATTTTTAGCAAGAGCTGCACAAGTATCACAAATAGTGACCTTAGAAAACTGTCCTTTGTTTGGTGTAGTAACAAGAACTACATTGATACTGAACAAACACATTAACAAATACAACCCTGGCTAGCAGCAATAAGATTTCTGTATGATACCTCAAAAATGTGGACTAATTGGTGGTAGTCTGAAAGAGGAAAATCAAGGATGATCCTTATGACAAAAAATGTGGGTTTTATTTATTTAACCTAAAGAAGTAAAAGCTGAGGAGGAACAAGACTTTCTCCAAGTCAGAAGTTAAGTAAAACTGAGGAAGAACTGAACTGAGTAAAGTCAGGGAACTGAACCCAAAGAATAATCTTTAACTGAACAAAGAAATGTTGAAGTGAAGCTTTAGAATGTATTTCCAATGATATACATAACAAACCCAGCAACGGTTTACTTCATATATTCAAAGTTAATTTTGGAAAATTATTCTCTGAAGTACTATCATTGTACATAAGAGATCTGTGCATTTCATTATCTATTCCCTTATTCACTGGATCTGCAACCTGTGTAGGAAAAGTCACAGTTTTAGCACTGTGGCTGCTAATTTTTATTGTGTTCTTCTCATATCTTGATAAAAAAATGCTTAAAAGCATTGTAATTGAAATTTCCATTATCAGTCTTTTATAGGCTTCAAAAAAACAGCTCAAGAAATAATTCATCTCAGGATATCTAGAAGAGAGATGAGTCTAGGTATCCTGAAGACAATGCCATATCAGGGCATTAGGCAAACCTTAACATTTGTTTAAGATGGAAATGGAATTTTTCCACCTTACTTTTTTTTTCCTACAGCACCTTCTTTTGCCCCGTAGTTCTGAGGACTATTATGTCTCACACAGTTTATCTAACACTAAGCCTTAGTCCAGATTTTTTTTATTATAATAAACAGTTTTTTGTAATTCTATTAGTCCTTCACTTTTGGAATTTCCTACCCCCAGCCCTTTCCTCTCCTTGTCACTATAAGTTAAATAAGAGCATCATGTAGAATAATTTTACATGATCCTTTTGATCTCCTTTCTTTCATAGCTCTGAAATTGGTTTTATAACCTATCTTCTATCATCTTCATTATCACAATCTATAACTCCATTCTTCAGGATAAAGAATACAACTTGATTATGTATTCCAGAAAAGTTCTTCCTTATGCGGCATTCCAACAGGACTCACTGAAAATTTTAATTACCAACTAGCATTTGAATTTGATTTTGTTCCAAAGTTAAGACCGACTGGCATTTGCAGAATACAATGTCATACCAGCCAATGTCACCTGGCTGGCAGATAGACACTTATTGACTCAGTCTCTTTTTCTCTAGGAATTCATTGACATGATAAGGTCAACATACAAGGGGCATGTTGAAAAACATTAGGGGTGATAGGTAATACAGGGATTGATTCAAAATACCCTGCAGTGATCCAGTTGTTTTGTATTAACTCACTAGACCCTAGATGGGACTTTAGAATATAGATATTATTAATGACAAAAATTAAAATATATCTTAATAATGGCCATTTGAATCGCAAAGATAATGGTAGGAGAACTGACTGACACAAAATGTACTCTCAGATATCATATTATCCTCACTCTAGAAAATTTCAATTGTAAGAATTGAAGGAAGCAAAAAAGGAACACTGAAATTTGTGACCTTTTATCACAACTGGAATAAATCAACTCTAAAATAAAAGGGCATAACACTAGCACTCTGCGTTCTCCACACTGAGGAACCTCATTTATCTCTTAGAAGAGAAATGGATTCTTGGCAAACTGAGCTGGCTGACAGTGTTCTGACTTGTTTGAGCCAGCTATTTCAGGGTGATTCATTAAGATCTATTAACACAAAATTTAAGATCCCTGACTTTTCACTTTTTATTTAAGAATTAGAAATTCTGCTGCAGTGAGGTCAATTAAATGCTGTATCATTATCAAGCTGAAAAGTAAAAAAAATACTTTTTTTTTCCTTTAACTCAATTATGGATGGTGCAGCAGACTGTACCAGGTTCTAGAACTGGACTGCAATCAGAATTAGTAGATTGAGGACACAAATATATATATATGTGTGTGTGTGTGTGTGTGTGTGTGTGTGTGTGAAATAATTATGGTTGACATGAATTCCAGTATTATTTGAGGGTTTATCCCCTTCGGGAAATTTGTGCTTGTACCCCTTGAGGTATCAGTGCTGCAAAGATAGAAAGAAGGAAATAGAGTTGCTTAGAGGAATGTAAAGCCATGCCGGTTAGTACCTATACAAAAACTATGACCAGCAGGGTCCTGATCAGGGGCAAGTTGAACATGAGGCAGCAGTGCTCTGGTAGCCAGGAGAGCCAACCGTGTCCTAGGGTGCATCAGGCACAGCATCACCAGCCAGGCAAGAGAGGGGATTGTCCTGCTCTGCTCTGAGCTGGGGCAGCCTCACCTCCAGTGCTGGGGACAGTTCTGGGCACCACAATGTAAGAAAGGTATAAAGATATTAGAGAGTGTCCAAAGGAGGGAAACAAGGAAGGTGAAGCCATATGAAGCCTTGAGGGGAAGCCATAGGAGGAGCAGCTGAGGTCACTTGGTCTGTTCAGCCTGGAGAAGAGGAAACAGAGGAGAGACATCACTGCAGTTACAACTTCATCGTGAGGGGAATGGGAGGGGCTGACATTGATCTCTTTGTGGTGACCAGTGACAGGGCCACATTGAATGTCCTGAAGCTGTGTCAGGGGAGGTTTAGGTTGGATATCAGGAGAAGGTTCTTCACTCAGAGGATGGTTGGGATTGGAAGAGGTTTCCCAGGGACTGGTCACAGCACCAAGCCTGACAGAGTTCAAGACGTTTAGACAGTGCTCTCAGGCACATAGTGTGACCCTTGGGATGTCTTCTGCAGGGCTAAAAGTTGGACTCAATGATCCCTGAGGGTCCTTTCCAATTCAGTATATTCTGTGATTCTGTGAGCATGATGATCTGACCCTACTTATCTCATCTCTGCCAGATACAGACAGCTTGCTTTAACTGAGTGGCTCATAGAACCTGACTTAAGCACCTTCTCAGACTGGTCTGAAATGACTAAATACAGGATGAGAAAGATGATCTACAAAACCACTTTGCAATCATAAAGGTGCTGCATAAAACTAGTCAATAGGTAACACTCCATATATACTCCTGGATGCAGAAGTCACTTATCAGAGGGAAGATACTTCTGTCGGTCTAGAATCACAGGTTAGGTTCACTCCTGACAGTTTGGAGGCTTAGCTGAGCAGGCTTGTATTTGTTAAAGAGTAGATGTCAGTGATGGTCTCTGACTATATACTACTAGTGACTACTTGCACTTGTCCAGTAAGGGATTTGTGCTGGGTTTGAAACTGACCTGGAAGAAATTCATACACATTTTAGTCTGGTTGAGTGCAAATTTTGGCTTTCATATATAGCTGTCGGAGTATATGAAAAGGAATGCAAGACTTGTGGCAAGTAAGAACAGGAGAGAAAGATCATTTGGCATTAAGGTTCTGAGTGTCCTCTGCTTGGGTGTGGAAGAAATCAGGTTCTGGGTCCTCACCAGCCTGTTTCTGATTTTCACCATGCAGTGTGAAATACATAAGCAGTTCAAGGCATAAAGATTTGAAAGCTGATCTTATCAGCAACCATTCACTCATCTGCAGAGTCCAGCTTTCTAAATTGCCTCTATTTGGTTCCAGGAATCCCATCATATCTTTTTGTACTTTGGTGAGGGTGCAATAGCAGGAGACATCCATGAAAAGGCAAACTGCTGGGGCTCTTCCCTCACCAAAAAATTGGAGCAGGAGAAAGGCATGGGTATAAATACTAAGCAGGGAAAAGACTGGCAATAAGTTTCTCATTTCCTACCTAAACAGTAAGTTGTCTGAACTGAAGCTGCTTGGCTGAGTAAAGAGAAAAGGGACACTTTCCTCCGGCCCTGTATTTCAGTGGAAGTTCCCACAGATGCTGCTCTCCAGAGAAGGTCCATTCTCTGTGTGCACTTCGGGAATGCTGTGAGTCTGGCTGTGAGGCAAGGCTTGTTGGGGAGCCTCTGTCACCAGCTCAAGTCACAGTGCAGGAGAGGTGAGTGCTGCTCACCTCACTCCCTAGGGCCACTTCTCCTGTGCATGTGTGCCCAGCTATGAAATTTTTCAACTAAAATTTAAGGCCTCAAATTAGAGTAAACAAGTGATGAACAGTGTGCTTTGGGGATACATATCTACATATGGTGGCAGTTTTTATGATGCTCACTCTTCCTAATTTGCACCACATCAGTTGTTTTTTAATCTCAAGGTATACAAATATATATATATATATATACAAACAGATAAAAAATTACTCTCCATCCTTCAGTTTTATTCTACCTGGTAGCCTAATGTTCTTCCAAGCAAAAATAAGAAAATATTTGATTGCATTTTCCACAGATTGCTGGTCCTGCAATTTTTTGTAACTTGTCTGTAAAGCTCCAGTGGAGTGATATAAATAACAGAGGGAGTAAAAATAAAAATCACTCAGTGGTTTATATAATCCTTTCCAAATTGTTTGTATCATGGAAAATCTTTTCTTGTCTCTTGGCATCATTTTTTTCCTAAAAATTAGTAAAGTGGAGAAATGTTGGGCTGTCATATGTCACCCTCTTTAACACATTCTCAATCACCTTCATTTAGTGAGTGACACTGGACCTCACAAGTGACCCTAGACCATATTCTCTCTTAGTGCCACATTATTGTTATTTATTTTATCACTAAAGCCTAGATGCAGCAATTTGTAGACTATGAAAAGCAAGGTTGCTTGTCACTCCTCAAAACAAAATAATAGCATATTCATAAATTAATACTCAAACACAAAAAAATATTTACAAGTCCCACTGTAAAAAGAATAAAGTCACTTTGTTTATTATCTATTTTTCTCATAATGTTTGCCTGTCTTGACAGAGTTTTCTTAGCACACATATAAATACAGACATGATTAAAATTGTTGATGACTTTAAAAAAAGAGAAATAAAGACATTGTGAGGGAGAAGTCTGTAAGCTGACATGAAGAGACTGGGCAATTGGTTGTGGGAATACTACAAAAGTAAAAGGGAAGATATCTGGAAATAGAAGGTAAAATTACTTAGAAGATTACACAGTGATATTCTTGCAAGAGATAAAAATTGAAAATATTTTATTCCTAAGTATATTTATATATCTATATGAACTTCAAATAAAGAACAAAAAACAATACTGTGCCAATGTTCTCATTCATTTCAAGCTGGTGAAGGATTTTAGAATAATGAAAGCACCATATTCCTCAAATTTAGGAAGAAGAAATATAATGAGAACTCATATAGAATAGGGAAAAAGGAAAAAGCTTTCATGGAGAAAACATTTCCAGTCTCCAAGATGCAAAAAATGCAAAAATAATTTTATAAATATAAGTATTTATGATGATGTGTGTCTATATTCAAAATCTTGAGATATTAACAAAGTATCTCAGCATCTTATTATTAATTTTCTACCATCATTGTAAATTAGTTCTAAGCACTTTTCTAAAAAATTATATAAAAGGTAACAGTGTGTGGAATAATAGTCTTTACAGTGCTGAAATTGACTTTATTATCAATCAATGTCACATTTGAGCCATAAATATTTGTACAATGTCACAGCTGTTAAATGATGTCACAGGAACACATTAGCATTATGTAACACTAAAGAGCTGAGGATCACTAAATAGTTTTGATATTTCACAGCACAGCTTTTTGGCCCCTTCGAGCTGTTTGAATCTATTTTCTCCTTGTGATCCATCCATGAATAACAGAGAAATAAGTTTGATATCTACACTTGAATTCATCCTACTCACCAGTCTTGCTTTAAAATCAGTGGAGAAACCCAGAAATTTTTGAACCATTGCTCAACTCATTTTAAATTGAGCATCTAAAATAGGTCAGAAGTACTGTAGCTTGAAAGGTCTTATTTCTATTTCTTGATTAGAAAAGGAGCCTACAAAGGCTACAACATATATAGATGTCTCCACTGTAGATTTCTAACATTAAATGAGGTTAAATCCATTAACATATTTTAAATCTTTACTTTTCTATATAAAATCCTGGTTACATGTGTCCAGGAGTACCATGATACTGCAGTAGTAATGCACCAGTGCTCACTCTGCTTGTTTCATCAAATCTCGCAAGACTATTCCAGAGTAGCACAAAACTTTCAAATATATGTGCACTGAATTATCTTTAACATTTTGTGTCTCAGTCAAAACCCTATTGTCTTCAAGGTAATATTTTCTGATGATAATTAATTATTCACATCCTCAGACAATGTTATGATAAGAAAGAACAATTTATGTCACATAACTTCAGACATCTAAAAGTTACAGACACAAGACTGAGCCAGTCACCCTAAGTTCCCTTGATAGTAACTAGAAAGAAATTGGCACCTCCAAAGAGCAATACATCTGACCTATCCTAGATACCAATCTTAGGATAAGAAGAATCATTCCCTTGACGTATCCATTTCTCTTCATTGATTATAAAAAAGGATAGGGCAGGTTAGAAAGATTTTTTTTTCTTTTAAAAATGCCAAAACTAGGGCAGATAAATCTTACACTAGGAGGAAGAGAGTTAGGCTACTTTTTACAGAAAGCTTGTAAGAATACATGAGCCAAGGGGCAAAATTAAGCTGTGTTGAAAATAGAGCAACAGCACAGAATTTGGTGGATTTTTTAACATGTACTAGGCTCAATATATATTCAGTATAATTGGCCACTCAAGAAAACTCAGGAAAACTGTAAACAGAAATGAAGTATCTGTTCCAAGGCAGCCACATATTTTATATTTAATGCTAAGAATATTTATAGGAGTCCAGACTTAAAAAAACCCCACTTGCTAGGCTAAGTTCACATGCACTTTTAGAGTAACAACAAATTAACCCTTTTGATATTGGTGCCATACCGACAGAAAAGATTAAGGTCAACACTCTCCTTCTATGTAGGAGACTGTCAATAGAGTCTCAAGCTTAAAGCCAAATGCAGAACTTGACCTACAATGAGTACATGTTTGGATATTAGCCAGGGCTGGGTGGACAGAAATGGTAGGTTTGGAAGAAACTGACTGGAATATAAGGGGAATAACACTTTCTTGCCCAATTAATTTACAATAACCATCCTGTTTCAATGAAATAAATATTTAAAACTCGTAATTGAATTTGTTTTAAAACAAGGAAATTTCTTGTAAAGTAAGGAAATCTATTTTGTTTCATCTTGAATTTCCATAGTTCTAACTTGCTAAATTTGGCATGAAGTGGTTGGGTTACTTTGGCAATACTAGCTTAAAATATAAATATCACAACTTCATAAAAAGTGTAATGAAATAAAAGCTTTCTTAAACTTTTGTTTCCATAATAGCAAAAATAAACTTTTCATATAGTGATATTTAAATCTATAATGAAGAATAATGTAGAGAGGAAAAAAAAAAAAAAAAAAGGAAGATTCTGCACATTCTTCAGATAAATATTGCATAAGGTCAGGTTGGATGGGGGTCTGATCAACCTTATCTTTTTGAAGATGTCCAGGCTCATTGCAGGAGGGTTGGACTAAATGACCTTTAAAGGTCCCTTCCAGCCCAAACTGATCTGTGATTCTATGATTCTATAAGTTAACATTTTCATGTGCATAATTTCCCGTAGAGCAAACATATAGAATAGCTGTCCTGAAGTCAGCAGCAACATTACAAAAATTGTTTAATGTCAGGTTTTCAAATGGTTCTGGGTGTACTGGGACTCTTGTTTTTTATACAGGCTATTGCACTACAGGTATTCTTGTCCTTCACTCATTCTGGCCATTACACCAACTTATTTGTACAACACAAATAACTTGACTGGTGTTCTACTGAAAAAAAAAAACAAACTAACAAATCAGGATTTGCTGCAGTCAGGTATGGGGCACAGGCAACAAAGAAGGGACACATGCATTAGTAAGCACTAGGGAGAGTGAGACCATTAGGGTAAAGCCAAGGACAGATGTTTGATGTGCAAAGTCACATCAGCTGAAGTACAAGAGGAGTATCATCAATATCTTGACACATCTAAAACGTCAATATAATTTAATTTTAAAATGTATTTGACTACGTTTAGAGCAATTATATAAATGCAGTATGAACAACTTACAATGAAAAATAAAATTAGGATTTTTTAATATTACAAACATGTTTCTCTGAAGGAAACTTAAGAATTTATCAGAATCATAGAATCATCTGTATTAGAGAGAAAACAATCTATAAAATTTCCCCACCAGAAAAGGAATCTAAGAGATTTTTTTCAGCTCTGGTGGACCCAGCTATGCCTGCAAATAGTTACCCATAGTATATGGCTTGATGCATTGACAAAGGACAGAAAGAAAAGACTTATCAAGACCTTGAACAAAAAGACTAAAGGAAATACAATGTTATACTATGCTTCTGTGTTTGGGAGCACCCCAGAGACACAGGAACTACATACAGTATAAAAAAGATGATGCAAGACTCTATTTTGTTCCTCTTGAGTTTATCAAAAGTTATATCAAGGCTAACTAAATGAGACTAGGAGTAAAATTTTCCATAGTGATAATCTTATTTCATAATGGTTCTTTTTTAAATGTCCACAGGGGACACTAGAAGGAGAACACCAGGTCAGATAAGCCACAGGGCAGCTACATTATAGTCATTTTAATGGTGCAGTAAAGAAGACAGAGTTATGATCCAAAAGGTAGGAACTGAGAACAGAATTCCCCCAGTCCAAACTGGCTCAGGAGCTGAACAGGGAAAGATGGGGAAACATAAAGGGAGAGAAAGATAAAGGGCATATTTGGAAAACATATCAACAGTAGATAACATAGAATTTGACTTTCAACACAGAGCAGATAGAGGCAAGTCCCACCAGGAATATTTACCTATAATCTGCATGTGCATATAAAATGTGCTTTTTTTCTTACATGAGACTTAATAAAATATTTCAGCTACAACGCAGTTCCATTTCACATATATCATGGGTTTCATGAATATTTATTTTTCTTTTTACCTACATATTGTATTCAACAGAATGGTCAATGATCCTTCATAGTGGATAAGCACACAAAGGTCATAGACTATGGCTACACACCTAGCTAACTGTTCAGCAGAATTGCAACTGGACTGTGGAAACCAATTCTGTTAAATTCAGGAGGTGTCTCCCAAAGTAAGTAGCTGGGAACTACCTATTTCTAACTGACACTAACTACTTACAGTTTCTTTAATTTCATCCTTCCTGTACACCATTGAATCCAATAGACCTCACAAACAACTTCCTATAATGTAGAAGACTTAATGATAAAATGAAGTCAATGTTCTGGATTAATGCCTTCCAAAGTCACAGACTGTTAAGTCGGTGACCAGAACAATTTTCAGACATGTTTGCTAATCATCAAAAGGTCCTTAGTACCTAAGAAATGACCTCAAGCATGGTTTATTAATGCTTATCATTAACTCAGTGCTACTGCATTCAGTTTTTGGACAGAAAGTTGCTGCCAATCAGCCTTAAAATAAGCTCAAAAATCTTCCTACTTGTACTAATATCAGTTAAACTGCTTATGATATTTGATGGCAGGTTTTGACTGTGAAATTAGAAAAACATTGGATGATGATATGCTAGTAAGCATAAGACACAATTATAATGACAGCATTTGTTACCATAAATATTAGGGTATACTATCAAACAAAAATTCAGGGCAAGAGCTTAAGAAGGAAAGATTTAAAACATATCCTTTTCTTAAGTAATGCACTTTCTTAAATGTAATACATGTTTCTTATCATCACTGTAGAGGAAGTTATTCTCTAAAGGAATTTGAATATGTAAGAGCTGATGGTTAAAGTCTTGCTGACACTGGACAAAATCTGAACATGAGGATCGGGTGGAAAAAATAAGGAGAATAGTATTGCATATGAAGGTTAGAGCAGAAAACTGGGGGCAATTAGGCTGGAACACTGCAGAGAGGCCATTGTTCCTGGCTAGGACATTTGCTGAGACTGCAAATCACATATTTATTTATTTCTGCTGAACTAGCCTTCTATGTAATAAAGTGCTGCAAGGGCACAGACCAAGAACAGTAACATAATTCATTTGAAATTAAGTCACAGCAACCAGCTTATAGATAAATGGATAAAGAGTTACATATTTTTCTGGCATAAATTGGGTGTAACGTCATTGCAGTCAATGGAATTGTATCATTTTACATCAGGAGAGAATTTGTTCTACAACACAAGCAATAGTTTTGGCAGTTATATCCCATTTTCAGTAACACCAAAGCTGCAGAAAAATCCCATTTGCAGCTTCTTGTTGATCCATTTAGTTGTTCTGTCTGATGGCTAGACAGGTCCTCCAAGAATTAAAAAACAAATCCATTTCCCTGCTGGTGATATCTGAAGACAAAAGTATGGAATTAAATTCTGACACTTTTTACACCTGGAAGATTCACTGAGCTCAATAGCACCATTATATGAGGTACAAATTTGGTACATTGTTTCCTATAGCTCTTTGTCATTTAAATGTCTGAATATTTGAGTAGCAGTAAATAGAATATCTACGTAAATATAGATTCCATGACACCTTCAGCTCTAAGGTTTCTTCTATATATAGCTCAATCACTAAGGGAATGAGCTGGGACAATTTGCCCAGATTGAACATTTAAACAGTTTTATTCTTCAATGAAATTCACATTTAAATACTTTTTAGGCATTTAGAAATTATTGTGAGACTTACAGAAGCAATAATTCTTTATTTCACAAATTCCAGAATTTCAAAAATTAATCTAAATATTTGGCTCTTTAGAGGCATTGCAATACTTTCTCGCTCATATTTTGCTAGGTATTTGTTTCATTCTTGTTATGTTATTTTGTTGTTGTTGATCATCCTGGTATTTCTCAGGTGCAAAAAGAAACTAAATCTCTTCAAGAAGACAGATGGATCTAAGAAGCCTTAGATAAGCCTTACTTTTATTCTGGAGTATTTCCATACTTTTAATTCATGTTTCTGGCAGCTCATGGAATCTGATAGGAAAACATAAATTCCTTTTAGTGAAAGAGAAAGCTTTGTTCCAGAAGGTATTAGTCATTTCCTAAATATTGCTACATATTTCTTCATGATCTTTTAACAAGCTACCTGGACTTCTGAGAGTCTCCTACATTCTTTATATTTCTTCTTTAGTCTGCTTAAACACAGACAAAACAGGGAGAAAAAGAAAATGTTCTTTTTAGTGCTGCTTGGATCACAGAGAAGTATTTACAGTTGTCACAAGCACCTTTTCATCTTTTTAGAAAAAAGAGTTTGTCCATACCCTGGATATGTGACATTAACAGGACAACAGCTTACACTGGAGGTTTGTGGAATCTGGAAAATAAGAAAAAATGCAGCCTGCAGTGCTGAAGATTTAGACTCTATGCTAGAGATCTGCCCTAAAGATATTTTGGTGTGGGAAGTGCTGTGACTGTGTTCTTGTCATATTAGGACACATCCGCAAAAGGACTTGCAAGCCAAGCACCGACACTGTGGCTTTACTATGCTACTCAGAAACCTTTTGCTGGACTGCCACCTACATCTATAGGCCACCTTTATTCCCTGTCCAATAATCTCCATAATAGAGGTCTGATCCTACTGTACTGCTTTGTGCTTATACCCTGCTAAGGCTGCTAAATGTCTGGTCTCACCAGGGACTTCCAGTGTGGCCAACTCTCCTATGTGTTTGAACAGTATCACACAAAACACTTTTATCCAGTATCTCAGTAGTCTCCTAGGACAGAGGCTCTGAGAACTGAATCCTCACCTCTAACCTTGGCATCCTTTGAGATGAATACTCTAGTGTTTGAGAGTGGCTGGGACTTTTCTGTAGACTTTCTTATCGTTCAGTTTTTATTTGTCAGGTTTTGCGTAGCAGTGTGTAAAAGTGGTGTCTCAGGCTCTTACATAAAAGAATTCTTGTATCAGAGAAATAACTATGTCTTCTTGAGTAAGGGTTTAATACCTTTCTCTACCCTCAGTATTTTCAAAGAGCTTTAATATTTCAAGCGACTCTCTGACTGGCTTGCAAGTTTCTGGGACACCTCCCTTTACCAATGTATTGAAAAAAGGAGAAAATACAGTTTGTCTGCAGAACTCTAGAAATTAGGCATTACAGTACATAAATTCTTCTCTGGATCTTTATCAGTCTCCCCAGTGACCCAAAAAAGCACAAAATTGTACTGCATTTATATCCAGCAGAGCATCTGAATTTCAACACATGACTACAATGTAATTATAGTTAGGCAAATAGAGATGCAGATTCAAGGTATCCATTTCTGATGGCCTCACACCCACATGGAGAGGTAGGTGAAATGTCATAGCTATTCAGAGTATGTTTCCTTTTTATCAGTGACCAATGCGTAGTATTTGTAAATACTAAAGCATTTTATTTCAAATCCTTCTCAAGTTAATAATGGGTTTCAAAGTATCAGATTAAATTCACTCTCTTAAAATGTGAAAAAACCAGTGGAGTTTGACCAGATATGTACATGATTTGGTAGCAACAAAAACTTTTATCTGTGTTTCATTCATATCAAAGTATCCAATCTCCTTTATAAGCAAAAAGATGAGTTCAGATACAATGAAATGCAGAGTTTGGATACCAATGAAATGCAATCACACAGGTGACAAGCAGCAGGTATTTTATTTTAATTTTAAATTTACACAACTGTTCAGCACTGGTAGTGGAAAAGAATCTCAGAGATGAGATAAATTGTCTGCACTGATTTTGTTTTTTGGGTTTTTTTTATTCCCCTGAAGGCAGCAAAACATGTTGTAAAGTTTCAGGTTCAACTACAGTCGCAGTTTTAGAGAAAAGGAAAGCCACATTAGGCCCTTAACACATAAACAAAGGTTTGAGAAAAGTTACTTACTAACCCACAGATTACTAGACATCTCAGCTAGGTTAAGAGCTGCTTGATGAGCAATTTATTTGGGTAGGGATAGGTGACTGTTACTAGCAGAGGAAAGTTTGAGAGAAGAAAGGGTGTTCACACAATGAAAGCGTTTAAGATGTCAATAAACCACATGTTTATGGCAGTTGCATTAAGTAATTAGCTGTGATTCATGGGTTTAGAACCAAACATCATTTAGTTTGCTAATTACAATAACAGCTGCAAAACTGAAAAATTCTGCTACAATTTATGAGGCACAAAACATGGAGACAAAACACTAGAACATTTAAAATCTGACTGTTAAGGGTTTTCTACTAAAATAGCATCTGAGTCCATCAGAGTCCCACTGAAAGAACTTTAAAAGGTTTCTCAGTCTTTCGTGTTCAGTCCCTGTCTTTCATTATAGTTTCCCATGCTGCTAGTTCCTCAGTTGAGTGTTTTAGCACAGTGGATGGGTGTTTGGTGTGTGAGAGGCCTTGACTGGATATTGTCTAGGGAAAGTCTGGTTCAATGAAATAGCAAATCCTTTCACAGGAAGACCAGTGCACAAACCACAGATGTCTCAAATAATTCACCTGAGTTGTGGGTTCCAAACCCCTATTTTCTGCACGTGAAATAACTCTGAGAAGGTGGACTGTGATCTGTGTGACACTTCCAGGTGGTCCATATCCAGACCAGTCTTGTTATACACTTCTAAATTTTCGTTCTATTTTCTGAAATTCACTGTTACTCTTCCATTTCCTCTACAGATGTAAAACTGTTTTCAATCAGAACTTATTATACGTAGTATAGACGGGTAGATAAACAGATGACTCAGTGGTGGGAAATATACATCTGGTCGCACCCCTACAAACACACCAGGGATGATCTGCACACAATTTATGTTTAACAGGACTTTGAAAAATTACCCATATCTTGTGGCAGCAAGAGGGAAAGATTTCTTTCTGAGTTAAATATAACAGGGTCATTACTCTGGTTTTTGAAGCACATCCAGATAGAAATACCTACAACAGTTACCCTCTGCATAAGACAGCAACAGTAAAATACACAGCGAAGGAACTTGAAGACACTTTTACATAAAGCTGATCTGAGTCGATGTCACAGGATTACAAGTTATATTAAAAAGAAAGGAAATGAAAGCCATGGCACAATATCCATCAAAGCAGTGTAGCAAAGTATATAAGCTGCCCTTTGATAGCTATCAAGCATTGGATGTCATTGAACAGCACTGGCAGTAAATACAATAAAATCCTGTAGTGGCCATCTACTGTCATATGTTGGCATCCTCATGCTAAGTGGTACGATGCATGCTGTGCTGTCTTTAGGAAAATGCAGTTACCCCTCTGGAGCCTTCTAATTTCCTTTATGAAAAAGATTTCCAGGGGAAAATGTGTCTGAAGTCATTCCTACAACTGTCTCAAAACACCTTGGAGTTGTTCTTCTACAGAATCAGTAAGTGAAAGGAAAGAGGTAACTGGTGGATGCTCCCTCTGCCTGGGCAGGTGCAACTGGAAACCAGTTTTCACTTGATATGTCACCTGTTTTCTATCTGCTGTCTTAGCACATTTTTCTTGATAGCAATTAGCACTTGTGCCTCAAGAATAAAGAGTTTAACAAAATTCACCATAGGAAACAGTCCTTCTCCTTTCACTTATCGGTCAAACTGTGTAGGAAGGGCCACTGTTCAGCTTCCTTTTCTGTCCTCTGTCCATCTCATTTTTGCCCACTTGCCTGAGTATTTATAGGAATAAAATCGACATTAAATATGCAATGGTTAGTGGAGATGTACTGGAGAACTTGCCACTAAATAAAGTAATTTAGCTAATTAAATTAGACTGGTAATAAAGGTAATGATAGAAACAATAGTTTTGGCAACAAACACCGAGTTCTGTGAAGAAGAATGTGATTGCTGCTTGGATCCTATTCACCCTTAAAACTGCCATTTTGACGTTCATGGAGTACGCACTGCTTTGTAGAAAAAGCGTGTTTTCAGAGATGCATGGATCAGTAATGATTACAGAATCAAGATAAAACAGGTTGTTTAAGATTCTGGGTGTGTGTCATGACAAACTTCATTCTCCAGAGGGCTCAGAAGCTCACAGCCAGCATCTTCTGGAAATGTGTCACCTTTGGTCGCTATTGATCAGTAGCTACCTACTGTTGTGCTGGAGATTCAGCTTACCAGCAACAAAGTACTGCAAGCACCAAGGGTGCTGCACTACAGTGCACAGCGTTTTTTGATGAATAAAGTAAAGAAAGAGATATCTTTGAATAAGGTCAGAAATTACTCAGTGGTAACATGTTTTCATGTTATCTGTGAAAGCATCACCACATCTCAGTTGACAGAGGTGAGAGACTACTCCAAAAACACTGAGAAACAATCACACAGGCTATCTTGCTTTTTAGTACCAAAGAAAAGAGCTTCATTCTCTTGGGTTTTTGTCTTCATTTTTATCCAACTGAATTTTCACTGCTTTACTTCAGTTTTATATAACAACATTTTATGAAAAGTGATTTATTTTTAATTTACCAGCAAAATAATACCTGAAGATAGTTCTTCTACACTACAAAAACCCCAAAAGTTTATAATAATTTCAATTAAAAATAAAATTAAAAAATTGTCTGAGATAACTACACATGCAAAAAGAAGTAAAGTTATGATAAATGGGATGCACACAAGTCACCAAAGTACACACAGGCGCATCAATTCAGTTTACAGTCCAGTCAACCTGTAGACTTCCTGCCTAACTTCCTTCCTGGAAACCTGTGCGCTGTTAGGACATTGTATTACGTTCGCCCTTGAAATCAAAGTCCAAAACTTTTCTACAAGAAACTATTATTTTTTGTTGCACTCACTGGAGGGAAAAACCTGTGCTGGTGGCACCTACCTATTCTTTGCAGCCCTTGAAATCATGGCACAGGTCTGTTCAGCCCCCTGGCAGGCAATAGAAAAATCCTGCTGAGCTTATTGTGCTCAAGTGGAAGAAATGCTTCATGCTTTGAGTAATCATCTGACTTATTTCCTTGAAAAATCCTTTACAAACTTGCACATCTCCAGCCAAACAGCTGTAAAGGGCGGGACATGGAAGAGAAGAAAAAATGAAGTCGAGAGAAGACAGCTTTACTAGATAAACACAAGAAAATGACTCATAGATATTTTGTCTCAAGACATTTGTGGCCATTTCAGAAGCATGCATCACCAAGGAACTGAGTCTCTTTTTCTGCAGTTATTTCCCTTGTTGTTGCCTCCAACATTTACAAAAATTCATATTCAATTTAGAATAATAGCACAGTCATTATCTTACTGGTTATACTTAACTTTGGTAGGGGCAAAGTTACTGAAAGGAAGTATTTTTCTTTCCTGTATCAACCTCATTTTTGTGATTGACAACTGACTGACTGACTCCCTTTTGGTTTTATGAGCATATTTACCCTTTTATTCACATTTCTAACTTTCCAAAGGCAGTTAGGAATGGTTGGATAAAATTTACATCAATATCAGACTGTTATTATGTAATTAGTAACATTGTGCCAAAGAACATGCAGCCATGGGAAAACAGGGGATGAGGGGTAAAGAAAGTCTAAGACCCAGTCTTAAACATATGCTCTTTATACACATATAGTATATTTACTGTAATGGAGGAAAGAAACACCAAGTTATTTACAAAACCTGGAAAGATCTGCAGCCTGCTTTTACAGGAGGCAATGTTCAGCAGGCTTAATAAAAAGATGTGCCCTTCAGACTGCTCTCAGTTTGTCCTATCATGTCTTTTTCCATCTTCTGCCTTATAACATTTTCTATGCCTTGTAAACTGATAGGAATTCATTCCTCAATGGCCATACACAGAGGTTAATAAGCTCCCAGCAGCAGCTGACGGCACTAGAGGAGAAATACTCCACACTACATCCAGTTCGGAAATGTTACCTTCATATCCCCTTCCCTGTTTTGGGAAACTGTAAGCCTTCTTCCACTTCAGTTCTTCTGGATACAGACTGGCAGTGTGGTAAGTCTTTCCTCTTGTCCTGCGTCTGAGAGGTTGCTCATTGTGAAAATTGCAAGTCAATGTGATGTGACACTGAGTCAGCCAGAGACATGAGGTAGGTCTGCCAACATTGTTCCTTACGTCAAACCACAAAACAGGGCTTTTAGTGTTAAAAATCACAATTCATTAGGTCACACAGTAGGACAAGGTAACCATTACAATAGAGAAAAGGAAAATTTCTGGGGAACACAGATTAAACTGTTTGAAAACAAATCTCTCCCCTATCCATTGTGCCCATCCTTCTTTCTGACCTTGTTCTCCATCCTGCAGTTTTTACAGTGGATTGCAGCAGACTCCCTCTGACTGTCTCTGAAAGTTTCCTTTCTGTCACCTCTGTGTCTGTGCTCTTTGCTTTCTCACCGATTCTCACGCCAGCTGCAGGCTCCCTGCCTGCACCACCCTGCACTTGCCAAGGGTTGTCCAGCAAAGCCTCTAAACTCACTCTCAGAGATAACACCATCTCTGTCTCCCTTCAGAGGGTGCAAAATCCAGGACAAAACAAAGCAGCAGCTTTTGACCTTGCTGTCCAGCACAGCCTTTCAGAAAAACACACTGCCCATGGAAACTGTGAACAAACAAGTAACTCAGGCTGTTTAACATGTCACTGTGACACGGTGGTGAGCGGTAGGAAAGGCTAAAAGAATTTAAGGGATTATTGGGGGACAAGCAACTAATCCTATGTGTATTTCTCTCACATTTCTTACATTGTAAAATGTCACTCACTTGTGCAGCCATGAAGCAGAGGACTTGCTTGTTTAAGAACAGATCAGTAAGGTACTGAGGATTTCTATTCCTCAGAAGGATTCCTTCTGAGGTGATAAAAGATCATAGTTATCTATACTGGCACAAACAGCAAGGTGTCTCTCCCTTGTAATATTAGAGCCAAAATATGACACTTTCTGTGCCTTAAATTCATTTTTTTTTTTTATCCTTGGAAGACATGTACAAATTCCACTATAAAATAAATGGAGTTTTGCACCAAGTGTTGAGAATGTTAGAGGTTAAAAATATTCTCTACCTCCTGCCTCATCTATGCCCTGCCATCTCTATATATTTTCATACATATGCAAGTTCATGCTGTAAAATGTTCATAGCAAGAGTTTGCTATAAAAAAATTCTATGCATTATACCTGATAAAATGCTTAAATAAAATGGAATTTTAAAAAGCTGTGAAATATACCTTGGACACCGTGTGATGCTGCACTAGGAAATGTACCTCACAGGAAACTATGAAACCTGTAACCTAAAGCATGGCACCAATCAATCCATGAGAAAAACTAATATGCATGATGCCTGGGTTTCACGTACTCAGTAAGCACATACACATGATAAGGCTTTTTATCATTTGAATGTGCTGTACCAGAAGGGAAAGTATAAAAAGTACACTGTCACCAATGTGGAATGAGGTCTATAGCAGTCTGCTGCAAAGGAAGACAACCATAAATGGGGGAAAAGGAGATGTCTAAATAGGCAAGACTTTTCTAGAATTAAAAAAAAAAAAAAACAAACAACAAAAAACCCAAAAAACCCCCACAAACAAAGAAAAAACCCCACACACAAAACAAACAAACAAACAAACAAAAAACCAAAAAAACCCACACAAAAAGACCCCCACCAAAACCAAAAACACACAAAAAGACCCCCACCAAAACCAAAACCAAAACAAAACAAAAAAAAACTCCTGGAAGAATGCAGACAGTTGATATAGATTTAATTTTTTCCCCAAACGTTTTTATAAACTATAATCCTCTAAAGATTTTGAGACAGTAATTAATGTAAAAAGTTGTCAGTTTATGTCTCTTTATTTTCCTGCTCCTTGCTATTAAATTCAATAATATGACCAATGTTAATGGATTTTTTCCCCTTTTCCATTCTTCCAGTTCCTCAGTTTCTTAAAATTCTGAAGTCATGAAAGACTAAAAGAAATATTACCCCCTGAAATTTTTCTAGGCAGTCACTCTTCCAACACTCATTTTTTAAAGTTAAATATTTCTTCTATCACCATTCTGAAGCTTTCATAGGCCCAAAGTTGCAAATATAAAAATAAACCCTAACAGAATTATCACTCAGTGCATTGAACCAAATGGCACAAATAGGGTAGGAGTAGAAACGACAAATAAGGAAAATCTACTAAGAAAAAAAAAAACAAAATCAAAAAAATACTCATTTATTTCCAAATTAGTAACTTTTAAAAATGCTGTATACATGTATTTTTTGCTTGTGTTTTTTCTTCTAGTTTGATCTTTTTAGTGCTGAAAGAAAGGCAATTCACCATTTATTTATGTTTTTGGCTTTGCACAAATGTTTCTCTTCTTTTCAATAAATTCTACTCACAACATGTAAACATCGGTGACAAAGACCATCCCCCTGCAGTGGTACAGGATGCATTGCTAAGCAACATTTTTTTTTAGTTTGCTTTGGTTTTGTCCTTTTGTTCTCTCTTGGAGTTCTTTTAGTCGCTTGCTGTCTTACTGTGCAAATGCAGAGGGAAGTTCCACCAGGGCCCCTCTCTGCAAATAATATGCTATGTAAAGAATTCAGATTTCAGAGAGCCCATGCAGAAAATCATGACATTTCTCAATTGACTTTGAATCTGATGTTCAGAAACAGAATCCCACTGGCATGTGGAAATATAAACCTGGGGTATTTCCACTCTAGATTTCCATTATTCTCTGAGTGGATGGGTCTGCTGAAGGCTCAACTTCAGAGCAGAAAATTAACTTTTCTACTCTTTTTCCCTTCTTCTTCACTTTGTGTTTTAATTTGTAAAAGATATCTGAATATACAGACTAGATGGGAATCACAGAGCACTATAGCAAGGTCCTTAACTAGGAGATGAACAGAGAGGGCTTGAAGACATGCTAGAATGTGTGCTGCTGCCTTTGACCTACTGTTGAGACAGGCTCAGCTTGTCTGAGTCTCAGATAACTAAAATTATGCAAAAAAAATCCACAAAAGAGAGATCCCTGTATGGATGGAAATCAAGCCTGAAAGTCTAAATGTAAATCTCCGTAGTTAAAATGTTTTTAAAATTATTAATGCACATATATGCTCTTAAATTGGCAACATGAAGAGCAGGAATGCAAGCACTCTCACATTCATAGACAGATCTGTGGTTGGGCAAAATCTTCCCAAAAGCCAAGAACACAATGTCAAACTAGGGCCTTTTCCTTAAAGGGGAAAAAAAAGAATATATATATATATATATATATATATATATTTAAAAACGGGTACAAGCTGCTTTAAAAGCTGTCATTTGAAAATATGAAGCTTTTCATGCCCTCAAACCATAAGGTGTCTTCCTGCCTCACTCTTATTGAGGCCTGCATTTCGGTTAATGCTGGTGTTAGGGGTGGCATGGCATTGGTCTCAAGTGGGTTTGCAGCTGACCAGCAGCTGTCAGAAATGGTAAGTTTTCAGACATTTATGACAAAATTCATCTCTACAGACAAGGAAATCTTATATTGGTATGAGTCTGGCAGCTCCAAGGCAACCTTGACATAAATTTTCAGCAAACATATTCCTGCCATTGCAAGCTGTGCTATCCTATCAATTCAGTGTGATTATCTAGTCCAATACTGGGAATCCACATTTAATAGACGGTTCCAGCAGCAATCCTCTGACACCATCAGCTAAAGCTTGTTCTCACTATCTTCTTTACCCTCATCTATATTGCTGTCTATAAGAGAGCTTCCCAGTTCCATGAATTGGTATGTAAGGGCAGGTATTTGCTTCATAAACTCCTGCTGCTTCTCAGCTGCTTGTCAGTGCAGTGGAGGATTTTCAATACGGCGTGTAATTAACTATTACTGAAAAAGTAAAAACTAAGTGTAGCAGGTAAAAATGTGATTTGTCAGGGTTGTTCCTTCCTACAGTTTTTTAAATTGCACCATGTCTCTTCCAAAAATGAATTCATGAATGACTGAAGTATTTTTACCAGTGAACTATACTTGTGGAAATGGAAATTCTTGGTTTCCCTCCAGAAAAATAAACACTCTATGAACAGAAACAACACCTCAACATTTCATATAACAGGGCAGTAGTGCATGATTACAGGACGTTTAGCATGATGATAATTCATGGACCTCTCCACCCACTTTAACACAAATACTTGTTTGTAATGAGCAAACAAAACTAATTTTGTGCAAAAGTTGCATTTTGGAAAGTAGTAGCAGCAAGAATTTCACTCCTAGATTTCACACTTGGAGCAATTGTATTTGTGTGATATATTCCACTGAGCACAGAATCCATTTTTTCAAGCACTGAAGGTATCTTGTGGGGACAGCTTGAGACAATCTGGCAGCGCCTCACCCCCTAAGGGCAATAGAGGTCAAGGCATTAGGCCACTGACAACTTGACAACTGTGCAACTTCACTGTGATACTATCAAATAACAGCATGTATAAAATGTAAATATTCCCATCAACATAGCAATTGAGCGTAATAGTATTGTTGTATAATCACTAAACATCCTAGTTTAATTTTAACAAACTTACACAGATGCTGCTTTCTTTCTCCTTTATTTTCCTAATTCATATCATTTTTCTTGATATTACCTTTTGCTTCAGTCTTGGCCTTTGCGACTACAGGCCTTTCTTGTCAGAATACTCCTATATGTTTTTCTATCTAGTACTTCTTAAATGTGTATCAATTCTACAGCTAAATTGCATAAAGCATTCCTGTGCTACCAAAAAAAAAAAAAAAAAGAAGCATCTACTGCAAGAGATCACATTTTCCCATTTAATGCTCCTATAGACTGCTTCCATTTCCCCAGCTATCTCAAGATAGGAAGCCCAGCTGTTTGCTTTTTTCACTTCTTTCATTAGAGTTCACACTTTAGCTCCAGATTCCCTGCTAGAGCAACTGTCTTCCTACACCAAAGCCCTCTGGAGATGTATAAACATTAGTGAGCATGTTAGAAGCACTAATGCGCAGAAACTTACTCTCTGCTGCATATGTGGCCTCTTGAGCTCTGTGCAGGAATATTCTGTCTGAAAATAAAAAAGGAGTGGATGAAGTCAGAAGGGTTCTGTGCAACTGCAGCAACACATTTTTTCCCTCCTTATAAACGCATTTACAAAGCAAACACCCAAATCCACTGGCGTTGTGGCTGATGAGGCACCTATCCCTACAAGGTTGTGGTCTCTGCCCCCTCAGGAAGAACATGGTGTGCACTACTTCCATCCCTCTACCTTTGTCTACCATCAACTCTGTGGTCTCCTCCTTACCTGAGAAAGCAAGGTCTTTTTATTACATGAATAGGTTTGAAACAGTATTTTTAATTATTTTACCAATACTACTGTTACTTGATCACAATGAAATTATGATCCTACTATATTTTTCACAAAACTTTATGAGTTTTGTGAAAAATACGAGAGCATCACTAGAATAGGAAAAGCTTCCTACCTAAGAAGGCATCTTCTTTCCTTTAGCTTCATTCCTGCAAATGTTTGCAACGTTCCTTGTCAGACAGTAATGCACTGGATGCAGTAGCATTTTTCATTAACTCGGTCACCACTGTAATACAAACAGCACTCTCATAATATGCACCCAAATGAATATAAGCTTACTGTTGGATGTAAGCGATGTTGACCTTCAAAATGGAACGGTTACTCCAAAAATAACAGCATTATAAAAGGAAAATTGCCTTTTTAGCCAGTATTGTTCCATCAAAGATTTTATCTACGTAGTTAACTTGACAGCTTTAAGAAAACTTTGTTGTAATTAATTCACGTCTTATGTCTTGCTTGATTTTATTTCATACCAAAATTTTTAATTCATTTAATTAACAGTATAGCCTCATTAAGCAATGATACATTTTTAAATGCAGCTCATTTGTAAAACAAATGTTGAGTTACATCTTAATGCACCTCTTACATTCAAGTTCTATACAAATTGCCCTCTTGCCTGACCCATAACTGAAATTAGAACAGTCTTAGATATTTAAATTCTTGTAAAATAATATGAAACTCTGACAAACAGAAGTGGAATAGATCCTTCTTTGGCAAAGCAGGGAACTGCAGAATGTGAAGATGTTTAGGGTCTAGACAGAAAAAACGCTACAACTTCAGTTACAACAAACAATAACAATTTTCCAAGCACTTTGTTATTTACATATAGATATTTCATCTGATTGGCTAGTTAATCTTGGTTTGTGGTTTGCTTGTTTTTAATAAAAAAGGTCTTATAAATTCTTTTGCCTGTAAAATGGCAGAACTGAATTATTAAGAAAAGGGAGAGAGACCTGTATAACTCAATGCCTTTTGGTGAAATGGGTTTTTGTTAATTGCTGCCTCTCACTGCATCTAAGGTAGGAGATGGAAATACAGTAATATCAAGTTGTGAATATAAGATTACATTCACAATGTGCTTCTCTTTTACAGCCTTTCACAGATATTGTTTCCTACCATAGTGTCCAAACAATTATTTGATGAATTAAGAATTATTATTTTTTTTTGTCTAGGCAGGTTTTAAAAATACTTGTCATAAATTTCTTAGTGTAATTTGAATTACATTATAGGAAGCACAAATAAGGTAACTATTTAAACTCGCACTTTTCAATACTACATGATATACAGGCTCTTTCCTGATTTTCTATTACAGAAGTTTCACATAATATTTTGTCACCCTAACAGAACCAAAAACCGGGTTTCACACTGATAGTGGATGCTAAACTAATTTCTTTAAATGCCTGCGATGAAATGAGCAGCCTTGAGGCATCCAAGCATTCCGTTGTGACAGCGTGCTGGGATGCCTGGCGTCCCAAACGCAGAACGGATTCAGCGCCACTTTAAGAAGCAAATGAAACGGAAGGTTCCTCGGGCCGCTGCGCATCCTCGCGCTCCGCCTCCCTCGGCTTGTCCCAGCCGCTGCTCGGGAGCGGCCGGGCCGCGGCCGCCGTGCAGTACCCGCCAGCAGCCTCTAGATGCCGCTGTTTACTGCGAGGAAAGCGCCGCGATCCTCGGAAATGCATCGGACGGGAATTGTTCGAGCCCAAACCCGCGCTCCCGACGTCAGCAGACAAGGTTTCAGCAGTTTCAGGGAAAACAAGCAGAGCTTCTGTATTCATCTGTAAAACTATCAACTCCCCCCCAAAAACCCCAAACAAACAAAAAAACCCACACCCCAAACAAACACACTCCCCACAAAACCAAAAAAACCCAAACTCGTACTTATCCTTCATCAAATAGGATTGCTCTCTGAAATACAAGTAAAATAGTTTTCATTGGATCCTAAGCCATAAAATGTGCTACAGGAATCCCTTCGTAATTACAGAAATTCCTTCTTACATACACACATACTTAATAATTCTGGATGTCTTTGTTGAAAAAATGACACTGTATAAATATTAATCCTTTTTTCCCCAACTATTCTTTGTTCCATGATCTACATTCATTGTAGCACAGTGAATTTGAGATCATTAGATCAGTTACTGCTATTTAGATGTAAATGTCTTCAAGGAAGATTAATTACGCTCTAATTCTGATTTTTTTTTTTAATCGCGATAATGAAGACATTCTCTGACACTTCTATGGTAATTAAAAAAAAGCACTTGTAAATCAACATAACCCCCACAAACACAGAAAAAAACTCAAACAGAAACTCCCCTTGTGTCTCCACATGACACAGTTCACAGCAAATAAAATTTTGGAAAGAGTATGGGTAATTTTTATGGCATTTAATCTAGTAAATGAGGTTAAGTGAAGCTACAGGAAGCCATTTAGTAGCAGAAATATTCCTGTTCAAGTTGCATATCCCTCACATGAGCACCTTGGTTCTCTCTTTAGAACACAGAGGAAGATTGCAGAATTAGTGCTTTCAGAAATTAAAGAGAAACCACTCTTTCCTTTAAACCAGTCAGAGAAGAAGAGACACCAACTAGTATGGTAATCTATCCAGGAGCACATGGAGAGCATGTACTGACACATGTAACTTTTCAATTTGCACCTCCTGACAGATTCTCTCAAAGAACGAGAGCCCTGTTTAGGTAGCTGAAAGCAACTGTTATTAGGAAAGCTTTTGAATTACCTGCTATAGACCCCTTAGAAGTGGAAAACGAGCCACCAGGAGCACTTGAATCACAGGCTAGAAATTCATGACAGTTCTCTGAGGAAGCAGGAGAGCTGAGAAGCCTTTCTTTTCTTTGTCCTGTGTGACTCAAGCACGCACCATCCTTCCGTGCACCACCTGAAACCCATTGATTACTTGGGGAGGGATCAGGCTTTCTGACACTTAGGAAGGATTTTCTTGAATGACAGTTTCACGCAAGGGAGGTACAGAGCTCTTGGAGTAAAGAATACACGTCAAGACTCACATTCCAGTCTTCTCCATTATACCTGGGAATCAGCAGGCACACACACACACACGAACATACACACAGCCTGCCACAGTGGGACTTAATCACGTTATCAAAGTAAACAGCACCATCAGGAGACATGGCTAAGATGTTCTTCCAGGATTTAGGAGTTGTGATTTTGAATCTATGAAGACAAAAACCTGGGTTAAAGGAATACTAAAACCATTTAAACACAAATTTCAGGGTTGTGCTTAAAAACAGAGTAAAACAAAATGTTCCATGTTTTACACTAAGCTTGATTTTGTAAGCATGCACAGGTTTACCCAGTGAGAAGAGAAAAAGGATCTTATTTGTAGATCTTGAAATGGCTTGAGATTTGCATTGCTTAGACAGGCCAAGACTAAAATGTTTTTGAACAGCCACAAAAGCACAAGTGCAGCTTCTCCTAACTACTTAAATTGAAGCAAGCTGTGGACAACCTTCCTTCAGTTTGATGACACAGATGAAAAGACTTTTAGGATTGCATTGTGAGGTAGATGCCTAGGTAGTGTCCACAATTTACTTGAGACACCTAAGATATTTTTCAACCAGTTTTTGAGACTTTGGGATTTTTTTTTAACTACATAGAGGTTTTCCAATATTATGCAAGATCTACTGCACATCTGAACAAGCAGTATCAGTGTTACAAAGAACAGACTTTGTGACCGCACATTTTAAGTTGGAGCTCCTTTAGGCTAAGTGGGAACACAGACATAATTATTTGTAATGCTGACTGAAAGAATGCAATTAAAGAAAGAATTATGAAAATGAGCCTCCTGTGTGTATTTAGTGGGGAGGAGCTCTATTTTGAATATTACCTCCTATTAATACTATTAAAACATGCAGTTCCTGATCTTGAAATTAGTTTCTTATGACTTAAAGCCCATGTTCAGGCACAGCCCAATTCTGCTTCATGGCCAATTTTTTCATTTCCACTCTTGGGAAAACTGAAACATATGGACTTCTGTAAGAGAACTAGTTACATTCAACCTCTGTAGGCTGATTGAAAGCTTATATCTACTAATGAAATTATTTGTTAGCCATAGATGTGTCACTGCCAAATAATCCAAGCTTTGGCAAAGGCAAAAGCCTTTACCTTACAGTAGTTTACATTAAATGTTTCATAGCAACAGAGGGGTCTGGCTGAGGAATACCTGCATTGCTGTTCCACTGAGAAAGTGTAGGGCACTGAGCTACCACAGACCAAAGCAGAGTGACAAAAAAAACTTTGGTCAACAGAATGGGAGATTTTCACTCATGTTCACAGACTTAGATCCAAGATGAAATACTTAATGGGGAAGAAAACTAAAAGCTCACAATTCCACAGGTTCTCTTGTAGCAGTGTATGTGTGTACAGAGGAAGATTATTGCTATACCATCTTTACAATGCATGCACCTTTAGGGCTGGCAGACAGTCTCTTTGTTCACTTAAATTCAATCATGTTAATAAGAATTTAATAGTTTTTCAATTTTTTTTTTTATTATTTCTGTCAGTAATGAATAGTGTATTATTGTGATGAATACAACTGGCTGTCTCAGTGAATCCTGAATACTCACTCTGTGTCCTGAAGTCCTCTGGCACTCACACTGTTAGAACAAATACTGACATTTCTGTAGGACTCTCTATATTTCTCAATCAAGAATCAACTGGACAGGAATGTAAACCAAGCAGCAGCTGAAGCACACCTTCTTGGAATGACTAGTGTTCAGTGTATCAAGTTTACTGAATTGCACAGGAGTATTGTGGGATTGACAGCACTGAAGCAGTGGGGGAGAAAAAGGCTTTATAGTTACTGCTCCTCACTGGTATGGTACTACCATACGGAAGGTGGATCTGGTTTTACAATGACTGACATAGTTTGTTACGCCTCAAAGTAAAAGACCTCACAATTACAGAAATGAGATAAGCGTATCATTTTTGTATTACACCTTCATATGTTTTTCGTCTGGCATCAGGTACATTTTACCTGAGCTTTCAGTCCAAGAATATCTGTAGGTTTCTATATCTATTGCCCAGGTTTACTGTCTTCAGTGACAAATAGTTATACAGATATATTCTATAGAGAGGAAGAATGTCAAAAGAGGACTGTGAATAAACTCAACTTACTGTTTTTCAAAATATTCTCTCTTGGAAACAAGTATCCTCTCCTCATCACAGGCCTGGGGTTTGCAAGCACAGATATAAGTGAATCAGACAGAAGGTCTTCAGTCTATCCAAGCTTTAAAAAGATAAAGGGGGAAGATGGAGATATGAAGGGGAATCTAAGAACTGATCCCTGTAAATCCATCTGAAAATAACAACTTTCTGGCCTATGTCAGAACAAACTTTGTCAGGGCAAAGACTGTGGCACTTCCAAGCTATTCCTAATATTGCATTTTTCAGATTATAAGGTGTCCTTCCTTGGACAGGGGATTTTCCTTGCTCACACAACCTGAGTCTGCCCAAGCCCATTGCAGGAAAAAGAGTGATGGGTGCCTTGCTAGGCTTTGCTGTAGATCACTGTGGCATCCTCCTGCCTCTGTTAGGACGAAAAGCAATCTCATCTACCTGTCTAGACAAGGCTTTGCACTGGTCTGATCCCTTTCTTTGGTGCTGCTTGTGACATCCAGAAATTTGACAAGGAAAGCAATTATTGATCGGTCTGAAGTGTGTTTTGCAGTGATAATTGTCTAAGCATGACTGAGTGATGCCCGTATAGATAGGTGCTTACTTATTTCCTGATGCATGTCGTCCTCAGAGTGACAGAAACATTGATAAGAGAGAGGACAAAATGACTAACTTTGATGGAGTTTGTGTTGAAACATCTGCTGCTTGTCAACATGGGAGGCAGGAGCAGTAATTTATTAGTAATAAAAAAGGAAAACCCATGAAACTCCGACTTATTCTTCCCCTGAACTATTTTCTAAGAATGCTCAGTAAGTTTCCTATAAAGGGAAAATACTGCCCCATTACCTGTATATTTTTACTTTGCATATATTATGACTTACCACTTACATGATAACACATTATTTACTTTAAGATTTTGACTAACTTCTGCCTATTAAGAAACCTGGACAATAAAGTCACCAAATGGAACAGTGAAAATCTATGAGAACTCATATTGTAGTCATTTAGATTTTTTTTCTCTTGCCTAGAATCTAAATATTTTTAGCATATTGAACAGAATGTAAATGACAACAAAGATATTTGGTGACATTTCCTATTCTCTGAATACATACCAAACACAGACCTGTAATTTCCCCCTATTGTTTTCAGGAGAGTAGTTTCATTTGGATTAATCCTTTCTTTCAGGCTCAGCTCTGCATGAGCACTGTGCAGAATTTTGGCTTCCATATAAAGAGGAGCTCAGAGAGGAACTGGCCTCCAGAAAGCCAAAATTACATCAAAGTACTTCCCCAGAACATGGTGGCATGTACAAAGTCAGGGTACTGCTGCCCATAGGAGGAGGACACACACCTTCTCTTTTACAGCTTTTGAGACCCAAAGAACAAAGGGTCTTTGAAAATCAGAGCCACGCCACTGGGGCACAGAAAAGGGATTTGGTTCAGGAATCTGTGTTATTCCCTTCAGTGCATATGCATGGGAAATAGATGGGCATCATCTGCTCAATGAAAGAATGTAGTTCTTGCAATATTTCTACCACCAGGATGCTAAACATACAACTCCCAAGACATAAAACCTCAAAACCATAGATGCCTTGGTTTAACTGGAATGTTAAGAAATGCAGAAGTGTTAGAAATAAGAAGCAGTGATCATAACAGCATGATGCTTTTAAACAGAAATTAGTCATCTGTCTGCCTGCCTTTGTAATTTAAAGAATAAAGCTATGTCTCCGTCAAACAAGTATTTCTTTTTTCCCCTAGAGGACATAGGGTTTAATCAAGCTTTACTACCTTAGTAACCTTTTGTAAATGATGAGGCATGACTGACAGAAGAGTAGGACTGAAAAATGAAGGTACTTAGGTTCAAATCCGGATGTAAAGATGTCAATCTCACTAATGCAAGTTAGTGTGAGTATATATATTGATTTAAATGAGCATTTTCTATTTTCTGTGCAAGCAAGGAGCAGGTCATAAGTTGAAAGCAGAAAAACAAAGTAAATGCCTGTTTTGGTAAACCATGACAATGCCTGAAGGAGGTCTCATTCCACTTTTTGGGTCTCATTCTGATCCTGTCAGCATTGCACAGGATAACTCCATCTATCAGATCTACATTAGTATTTTGATGGAAATGAAAATGCTTCAGTAAAACTTTCTTCAGACATGTTTCTGTCTGAAAGCCTTTAGACTTTCCCTTCTACTCTTTTTAAACAATAAATCATCAATAAGACACCAGGTTATTTGCAGGTTCTGAAATATTTTTGCCTTACACAAAAGAACATTGGTTGGAATCTGCTTCTGCGTTCTGATTCATCAGGTACTTCCATCATAAAAAATTACATGAGTGTAGCAAAGAATTAAGCTTTTTTTCTTTTTTGTGCCACATGAAATTACATCTAAGTGGTCCAACAATTACATTTTAAACAGCACTTACTAGTCTCTTTTAGTTATACCCAAATGTATTTTTATTATTATAGTAAATAGACACTAAAGTCCTGTGAAGAAGGAAAAAGCCCCACACACTTTCAAGCAAACAATTCAAGTTTGCATATTAATCTGTACCTTTAAATAAACAGCAATAATTAATAGGAGTTGGGCACATTGTTGTATTGTACAGTGACAGGGATTAAACACTGGCACAGCAAAATGCCAGCTTTCAGCTTGTGCACTTGTAGACCCTTCAGAGCCATGAACTGACATTTGCAATCTTTGTCAGTCAAAAAAAAAATGGCAAATACAGTTAAATTTGGTTCTGCCATTCAAATGGAATGAAAGTCATCACCTGCCCCTTTTGTGATTTGATTATCCAGGACTGAGTTTATTTTCCTGAAGAAAGACACATTTAAAGGTCCCAATTCTGCAACTCTTGCCCCATCTCAGCAGCTCAACTGGCTTAAATTATTAATCATTAACTGACTTAGCTACTACTGTTCATTTAAGAGTACAGCTTATTATGTAGTCCTGAACTGCTCACTTAAGCGTTTTTCCTAGAGCTCTCACAACCATTCTGAAAAAAAGCCCAATTAAATACATTTTGAAATTTCAAAAATAAGTACATTAAATAAATAGAATTTATAATTCAATTACCTGGCTTTTCCAAATGCTATAGTTACATATGGTTTACATTACCCAAAACACTTTTATTAACTTCATTCATGTAAATAAAAACTACAGGTCCAACCCTTCCACCCAAGAAGACAAGGTAACTGAAGCAAGCCCCTGAATTACAAACCATTAGGTGCACCAAGTCTGGACCAAAGCATCACACTTGCAAGGAGAAACATGCTTGTAAGGATAGAAGAAAACATGGGCTCCACAACCCTCTCCATGCGCTGCTCCTGACTCTGGGGCATTCCTCTCTTGTCTTCACAGATGCCGTGAAGTTTTGGGGGGTTAGGAGTGCAGCAGATTATAGGCAACACTTTTTGGCCCAGTGCTTCTTGTAAGAAGTGGGCTTCCTGAGGTTACTGTGAGACCAAATTGTGGCAGAAGCCGAAATCAAGGATACAGCAATGCCAGTGTCAGTCAGACCAAAGCAAATGTCTGCCCTGTGGAGGTGGACTGTTTCATGGACTAAAAACTGTCTGTAACAGGGAGAGTCTTCACTTCTTTACTTGCCACACTGAACTCCTAATCTCCTTCCAGGGACAACCGCATCAGAAACACCTTGAGAGACCTCAGCAAAGCTGGCAGTATGGCCTTGAATGCTTCCTACTGCAGATGGGGCCAAGGATGTTTTTCCTAATGACTTAAGCAACACTCAGAAACAAGACCTCTGGGGATAATATTAAGGATTGCTCAATAGTTAGCGCATAACCTGCTATCTGAACACACAAGAAAATTTTTATAATGCATTTTTGCACTATGCTGCACTGAAGGGGACATCCTATAGGTGTACCATAGGTCAGGTTCCAGTGTTGCAGTGCTCTGCCATGAAATAAGAAAGCTCATTCATTAGCATATGAATCAGCTCTCCACAGAAAGTGGTAGAACTGCAGGAGAGGAAAAGCCATTTTGCTTTAATAATAACAGCCTGTAAGAGGCAATCCCAGGTACAAAATGATCAAGTGACCAGAGCCAGTTCAGTGAAGAATGATAGCATTTTATGCTCAACACTTGAAGATTAAAGTCTTTAGTTAGCTAAGCATAATGTGAGTCAGTTTCATGTATAATGCATTGTGTGAGCCTGTAGCCACTGTGATACAATATAAGCAATTCCATTTAGTGCAATTTGACTATAGCTAGTACAGAATAATTGGAGTCAGTTTCTAGCATGCTAGAATTTGAGTCAAATATGATATGGAAAAGAATTTGATACATAATAATATGGAGGCGAAGATAACAAGCAATGATGTGGATGAATAGTTAGTACGTTATAATACAGAAGTCATTTAAATAGGTTGTTATGTGATTACAAATCTAGTGTTCTTATACACAGACAAAAGGCTAATCCACAATTGTAAAGAAAGGCAACTATTAAGAAACAGTACAAATAATGGCACCACAGCTGCATTTGAGGGGAACGTGACATCAAATACTGCAGTTTTCTCAAATATAAGAGCGATGGAATAAACATCTACCAGAGGATAAACACGGCTACTCAAGTGAGCACAGGACATGTCTCAGAGCAGTTCCTCACATTGCAGGGGTGGCACTAATGCTGCACTGGGTAATTCCAAATCCTGCTCAGGAATTCAGCCCTTTCTGTTCTTTTCCCACCATTATTAGAAGCAGTTGTGACAGTTCTAACCCCTTTGGTACTCTGGGCTTCAATTTCACAATCTGGTGTGCAAATACAACAGTTTGAAGACATGCCTCTTCCATGAGGTTAATAATTTATGATTAGTTAAAGAACTACAGCGTTTTAAAGCAAGCACGTAAACATTAACATGACAGATCTACATGTAAACATTGTTTGCTTTCTAAAATTACTTCTGAAAACAGCAAAAATGTGCTATTATTGTGACTTGTGATTGCATTGGGTTTAAGTCCAATAGACACTAGTTCACTGAATTTTTTTTTTTTCTTCCTAACTTTTCATTAGTCTAACCCTGTGTACATGAGAAGAGCTCATTTATGAGCATGTGCTAATCGGTTCTGACTACAAGTTTAAGTCATCCCTGAGCAAACAGAAAACTATTCAGCTTAGCAATAAAGTTAAATAATTATTACCAGGCTATGTGATGTGACTACAATGTGACATTGAAATGACTATGGTGTGATTAGAATAAGAATGTTATATGCCTGTGATGTTACTAGAATGAGGCTATAAAACGTCTGTGATGCCATACTGCTGTGATATGACTAGTGTCAGGAAAAATGTGTGCATTATTAATGCATACATAAACATGCCATATTTCAGAAGCAGACTGCATTACACAGAATGCTAGCAGTTCTAATTATCTCCTTTATTAATGGCTGTTCTGCTTTGTATTTTAAAAGAAAAAAGAACTGCATACTTAATTCATTCACAGAATTCTTTTTCTAAGTGGCTTGGCAGTAAGGTCATTCCTTCCTGTCAGTTGTTTGACTTTCAATGCTGGGTCTCTAGCCATCCTTCTTGTATTACATAATGAACATTTTTCTTAAACTATTATTAGATCCAGCTTAGTTTTCTAACGTTACTTGATGTCATCAAAAACAGGATCAATTTTTTTTGTGTGTATCACCAGAGTATTTTGGACACAACTACAAAGCACAGCAAAACTGAGTGTTTAATCTTTACACATTATGGGATTACAGGATGTGCAATGCTCACATACAGTGACTTGCATCCATATGACTTGCAAGGATATGTACATTTATCAGTATGTAGCACACAATTCCATGTCATGTAAATTACTGACCTCTGAGAGGTACAAGCAGCTTCCAGTTTGTTAATAGTGCATCCTATGTGCAGACACATAAGGGAGTCTAAGAGCCTGCATCTGAAAATGTAAAATCTTCAAGGCAGAACTCAAATCTTTAGCTCACCAATGCTATCCACTGAAAATGTGCAGATAAAGATAGTACCACATACAGAAAAAAGTCAAATGCTGATATTATCTTTCTTTTTGTTTTTGGTTTTTTTTTTTCCCTATGCACATATATTTGAAAGGCTTAACCAGAAGCAGCAGCCAGCGCAGCCATGTACCTGGGCATACTAAATTGGATAGGTTCTATCATACAGCTTGTAAGTCCAAGCTGAGAAAAGCTAGCAATAAAAGCACAGTCAAATAAAGGTTCATTCATGCTTCAGAAAACGTTGAAAAAGGCACTACATATAATGCACTATAGATAATGCACTATAATCATCTTCTTGTCACACCTTTGAGGTCACTCAAATCATAATACATTGGCATTTTATTACAGTGTCTTCCAGGCATGTGATGCTTCTTTGTGGCTAGCTGGATAATTTACCTGTGCCATTTATGAGGAAGGCGAAACGATCACTTTTATTATTTATCAAACCACAGAGAGGAGGAATCTTTTCCAGTTCAATGTTTAAGCAGACAAAACCCAAACCAGCAGAGTAGCTCTCTCCCTCCCTTGGCAAGTGTCTCGGCTGACCCTTCGGGAAAGGGAAGGAGAAAGGTGTGCAGGCGTAAATGGGAGCCGAGACAGGGCTGGAGTCAGAGCAGCCTGAATTATAGATGAAAGGGCATGTATTAAACATAAGGCCGAACCGGGCGAAGGCGGGCCGGGGCAGGCGCTTGCCTCCGAACCTGCGCGGCGCCGGGCGGCGGCCCCAGGGCCACCGCTGCGCTCCGCTCCGGGCCCGACTCCCACCACGGGCGGTCGCGCTGCCCCGCGCAAGCGACACCGAGCACGGCACTAAGGCATCCCCCGTCTCCGCCCCCCCACCCCGAAACCTCACACCACCAACCCAAACGCACACCAAGCCCTTATTTCCAAATTACCCCTCAGCTACGCGCAAACNGAGAGTGTGTGTGAGGGAGAGAGGCTGGGAAGGAGGGAGGGAAGGAGGGAGGGAGGAGGGAAAGCGCCGCCGCTTCCTCCCGTCACTAAAGCAATAACCTATTAGGATTTTTTTTATTATTTATTTTTTTTTTCTTTTTGGGCAACTGTCACCCCCGAGCTAAAGAGGGAGAAGCACCGCCAGACCAACTCTTGCCATTTCCAGTCAGAAGTTGCAGACTTCATGTAGCTGCCTCTGCTCTGCCGAGAGAGGGACGGGAATGGTGTGCAGTGCAGAGTGGAAAATACCCCCGCTCTAAGAAGTGCACCGGATTTTTCTCTTGCTGTTTGTTTGGGTTGTTGCGTGCGCGTTAGGCACCCAAAGGATCGCCGCTTCATAGGAATGAAACGTGGAGAGGATGACTAACGACAGAACTGTGATTTTGTTCCCCGGAGTTCCTAATCTGCCACCCCGAAGCAACATATATCTCGAGGAGGAAGCATTTGGCTGCTGCTGATTTCTCCAAAACTGGTGGTTTACCAGATGCATTGTGCTGTATCTGCTGGAACAGATCATTGCTTAGCTGCAGCAAATCGTCAAAGGTAGACAACTAACGTAAGTGCAAAGTTACCCTTACACTGGGATGCATTTCCTTTAAAAAAAAAAAAAAATGTTGGTGGGAAAGGCTCGCATACTCGCTGTCTCTGCATCCCTACCTGCATTACTCTGCTGGAAGTAATCACAGGCATCAGTTACCGTGCAGCTTAATGCAGATAAGATTAGTGTTTAGGGCTGCCTAGTTCCGTCAAACTGTAGGTGCTGGCAGCCTTGCACCCCGATAATGCGCAGTTAGCAGTGCATGCAAACAGAAGTCTGTCAGTTGCTTTCCTTTTTTTTTTTT
>VYXD01012642.1:239017-301327 GCA_013397195.1 Hylia prasina
TCTCTAAGAGACTTTCAAGAAGGGTCTACTCCCCAAGCCATCTCACAGCACCATACCCACACTGTCAGTGTAAATAAAAAAAAAAAAACAAACAACAAAACAACAACAACAAAAAACCCCCCCCTCAAAATTATAGAAGAGCTCTGCATAGTCTGTGCTTACTTGTCTGAAGTTTTCTCCTCAGTTTTATTTGCAAAATGCAATCCCCCAAACCACACATTCCTTTTCTGTTCTAAGATTATTTTAATTTAGGCATCAATTAGGTTTCCAAACTCTATCAGAAAACTCAGACTTAACTCCCCATAGTATCTAGAGGCAGCTGGGACACCCAGAATTTTTTTACCTGACAGAATGTGTAGGCTCTGCATGGCAAAATTGAACATGAGGGGAAAAAAGCCTCCCACACTCATACAAAAACAACTGGCAGTATCTCCAGAGTAACCTGTGTTCATTACATTAAATACACTGGTCTCCATTTAATAATATCTGTAATTATAACTATATAGGGAACTGATTCAAATTTCACTGAGGTCTTAGTGTATCCTTTTAGAAGTCAGGAGATACTTGTGATTTGGCTTGCTCCCTGAAAAAGCTGGATTATTATATGTAAATAAAAATACAACTCTTTCTTAGGTAGACAGTTACCTAATCTGAGTTTGTATATTTTTATTCTGTGGGGAACGATGTAGTGTCTTTTTGGGTTTTTTTCTCCCAATGGTGAGTGTTACAGGATGTAATCTTTTTATGCTTCCTTGTCAGTTTTGGCTGGAGTAGTATAACCATCAATGGTAGTAATCATCAGCAATCTTCCTATTCTCTCTGTAATTCCTAAAATTAAGATGCATTTTAGCTAATAGTCATTGGCACGGGAGTGAAATACACCATCATAGGTAATTTTTTAAAAATTTGTGATAGTGTGGCCTTTAAGCAAAGTATTCATTTTTAAAGATCTTACTGAACAGTAGTGTGTGCTAATGCCACAGCATCGGAAAAAAAAATTTACAAATTCCTTTAGGATGAGATACTTAGTTCTGTGCTACTGTACTGTTTTCTTCAGGTTTAACATAACTAATTTCTCTGCATCAAACTTTGAGTTCGGTTACATATATATATATACAGTAACTTGGTGTGTTTTGTAAAGAACATGGGAATTGTTGTGGATGATATTCAGATAGGGAAAGATGAATTATAGGATAAATATATGTCTAATAAATACTAGCATCCTCCACCTTTACTTACAGTTTCTTTTACTTCAAGGTAAATGCACACACAGTGTGTCTTGCAGGTACGTTAATATTAGCAAAGCGCTGAGGCTTAAGTCAGCACATGGATTTCATTCAAGCGAAATCCTGACACTTTTGATGGGCACATGGCCCTAGAAATCTGTTAGAACTGGATCTTAAATCAAAAAGCTTTTAGAATTTAAAATATATTGTTCAATAAAAAAAATTCTTAGGTTTTTTTGGGGGTTGTGGGGGTTTTTTGGGTTTTATTTTGGTGGGCAATCTCTGTGCAATCGTCAATACATTTAGTGGAAATTCTGTGGTCTTTACATGTGACTTTGAATTGTACAGACTGATGTTTCACGAGTACCCAGTATGAAAACCAAAGCCTCCTTCAAGTGCCTATCTTGCAGTAAACCTGGTGGATGCTCTGAAAAGAGCATTTTTGAATACTTGAACTTGGGATTGTTCTAAATACTAATTCACGTAATTAGAAGTATAGAAAGGATGTTGCACACCACCAGCTTATATAGCTAAGCTTCCAAAATCAGTGTTATGACTCATAACGAATACTGAAATCTATGCAGGCTTCTCAATCAGTGTTCTTTTCAGTATTTGATTGAACTTTAAAATGCGCTTCAAATTAGTAAGTCATTACTCCAAACAGCCACATAGAAATACAGCAGAAGACGACATGTTGTATTCTTCTGTGTGAAAGACCTCTTTTGAAAAGCAAATAAACAGACAAAAACTCCTACTCAATGTCATTAGATTAACAATAGATTAAATAATAAAAGAAATTAAGGCCAATTTACTGTGGTTATCCCAATTTTAAATTACAACAACTTCATTTAATCAGATTTAAAGCACAGCAGTCACAAGTAACACAGGTTTAAAAATATGTATCAGTATAGGTTATAGGCCAAGCCTTCAGTCTTCATTCCTAATCAAAATGCATTTAGGCATGAGCTTAACTTTCATTTAAAGTGGTAAAAACTGAAGCAGATCCTAAGAGTCCAAGTGACTTGAGATGTTGTCTTCAAGAAAAAGTTGTAAGCACACTATAAGCACTTTTCTGAATCAAAATGAAAATTTAGAAATTTTGGAAATGTGCACAGTTCTAGAAGATTCAGGAAAGTTGAATATATGTTAACACTGTCCTTGTATTTCTTTGCTCTAGAGGCAGAAATTAAGGATTTGGGGCTTGAATGACACATTAACTACATTCCATCCTAAAGTATATTTTTAATCTTATACTCAATAACATAAGCTCTGTGAAGGTTGCTTTGTTCATTTTTCAGCCAATGGACTTCTTGCCTGATCAAGGAACAAGTAGCCAGGCTCCTGCTGATCAATGCACATCACTTAAGCTTTATGTGGCAAATCTAATTGATGTTATCTTATTCTGGAGTGTTTAAATTTGTAAGTTTGGAGTTTATGTAAGAGAAAAGAAAAGCTGAAATCATTAATGATTCTTAATTTGATACGCTGAGAGTGGCAATTTCAAGGTGCATAACTTGATGGAAATCTGCATTGGAACAGCAGTGCAGAGCTTACGTCACCTGCAAATATTAAAATTCTGTAACCATAGCATTCCACAATTCTGCGTGCAGTATTATTTTTAGTGGCCTTTTTCATCACTTAGTATAAATAAAAAATACATACGTTCTTTTGTATGCTTAGTTTGGTTTATGTGTTAGCATGGATATTAGTCTTGGGTGAGGACTAGTCATCTGGAAAAGTGTCTGCATGTAAAATTCAATTGCTTTCTAGTTCTGTATATTTGTCTATCTATACTAAAATGTTAGAAAAGGTGATAATGTACAGTGTATTTTTTCTATTGTATAACTGAAAACTAGGTTAACAGATTTCACTGAACTGTCTAAAGAAATTCATCTTTGAACTGCAACCAAGCACAGAAAATTTCAGCTGAAAAGAAGAATTTTTCAGAAAGTTAAGGGCGTGCGAAAACTGGGAGTTATAATGGATATCTGAACATAACCCTAAGCTATAATAACATTTTCAATAGTGATGGTAGACATGCTAAACTAGACTAGGGAACATTTTGTGTATACAGATCAGACAGTAAAATCTTAGTAATTTTAATTTCTTTGTAAATGTTTCCTTTGCAAAAGATTTTTATCAGAATCACTGGAGTCTCATCTGTCCCAAATATCCAGAGCCAAAGTTTCACATATGCTAAGAAATTTGTGCCACACGCGTGAGTGAGAACCGGATCTTGAGAGTTTTATGCTATTGCAATTTTGTGATAATGTTCTTTTGTATATAGGAACAAGGGAGAATCTTTTTAGTTTCCATTTCAGATTTTCACTTCCAAAGAATCTCTTCTTCTAGCACAGCAAAACCATATCAGCCACACTTTATTGACAGCAATTTTATTGTAGCTAGAGGCTTACAGTAAGCTGTTTATTGCTGTTCCCTAACGCAGTTGACAGCAATTGGGGAATTAATTTTCTTGCCCCTGATGTGCTTTCTTGGGTATAAACGACAGATGTTAAAGATATGAAAACTGTGACCCATTTACATTCAACAACTCCTTATGGGAACAGTCTACCTGTCTGAAGTGCAGGTTTCAAGTCCTGAGTAATTTTGCTCCATCAGTTCTAGGATTCTTACTTTTGCAGTATTGTTTATCTTGATAGATACTGTCCAATGGCCAGATATGTAATGCCTATGGATAGGTCCTCATCTAGGCAATTTATGTTCAAGAATAGCTGGATTCAAGTTTCATTTAGTTCAGGAGATGCTGTCTTCTTACTCTACCCTTTAATTACATTGAACATATAGGATTTAACTGACAAAATGGACATAATTGTGTTCTGAAAGATCTAACAGAAATTACAGGTACTACCTGAATTTTTGGTATCACTGCTTTCACAGAATATCATGGTGGTCTGTAAAATCTATACTCATAAATTTCCTCCGTTGCTATTCAAGTACAGCCATGTTGCATACATTCTGTAGCATCCATGTCTTCGCGGAAGAAAAAAATGTACATAGAATCATGTATTATTTTTTCCTTCTTTTATTTCTCTGGCTTTCCAGCCTGTGGCACAATGTATGTAAAATGATTTTTCCCCATACACTGATGTGGGCACTTAATCAGTTCATTTCTGGTTTACATGAGACAATATTCCATTGACTAAAAAGATTTACCAGACTGTAGATAAGAGATGAATGGATGCCATCATATTTTACTGAAGTGTGGGGGGAAGAGAACATCTTTTGTTCATTTCTATCTTATAGAAGACATTTGCTACGTAAGAGGCTTTAGCATCTTACCTAATTGAGATTTTAAGTGCTAGTCTAGACACAAAATGCATGTTAACTGTTCCCGTATAATTAAAACACCATACAAAAAAAGTTCCTCCTAATGGAGTTGCAATAATTTTCTTGTAATGGATTATTTTCTAGTGAGCTGTAAACTCTGTCTTGAAGCAGAAATAGCTATTTCTGGCATAGGACACCTTAAGTTGATATTGCTGCTTTTCATTGGTTGTGAAATCATGAAAAATTGAATTAAAAAAAAAAAATTGTTTGGAACAGCAGTATTGTAGCCATACAACCCCTCTGTACATTATTCCTGGGACCACTGGGTTTCAAGAAAACATAGCAGCCACTACAGTTTTGGTACAAAATTCATGTTGATCTGTCTAAAAGTATCTGGACTTTCAAATCTTGGAATGATTTGGCCTTCATCCCCAATTTAACTTTAGGATTTTGTGTATACTGTGAATTTTATGTGATAATGCAGAGAAAAGTAGTTAAAAATCTGATTTGTAATCATACTGAGGTGTATAAATTGCACCGTTCTCAAAAGTTACCCATTCTTTGCTTCTTTCTTCTTTTGCAGCGATGTGGGGGACAGGGGTGGGGAGATGTATTTTGAAGTCTTGGCTTGGGTTGTCCTGCGTCTTCTGTTGCACAGAGAGAAAAATGTGTAATTCTTCATTTGTCACACATTTTTGTGTGTAGAATGCATAGTTTCCTATGACGTGATATTGTAGTTTTGCCATTTCTTTTGTGAAATGTCACACTGGACATTTTGTGCACAAATATTAATATTATTACTTGAAAGTTGGTCTGGAAAATGCACACTTTCTGTTACAAGAGGACTATAAAGAGCCTTTTTCTACAATAACAGTTCACAATTTGAAGTTGAATCCAAGCTGGGATAAATCTGCTGGTTTATTCCATCTGCAGTTCTTTCTAATGTTAACTTCTTTATAAAAGCAATAGGATGATATTGGGGTAATATTTCCAAAATCTAAAAAATACGTAAAATTAATCAGGATTGAAGTGAATTAAAAATCCTTTTAATTTGAGCTGAATTTGATAAAATGGGAAAGATCATCAGTCAGATTTTTCTTTCTTCCTTTGTTTCCCTACCCCCAGGTTAGCAGAAAGGCAGAGTTTTAAAATAACAACCTCTTCCCAGTCCAGAAAATGAAATCGGATATTCTCAGTGACTGATAGCTGAAAGAGAATCATTATTGATATTGATTTATAAAACACTTTGTAGCCTGAAACTTATATTCCTTCATTTGCCCTCATTCCTTCCAGTGAAATTGTCAGATTCTTCATTTGTAGTTCTAGGGATGTGCTTAGCACCTCCTAGGCTTTCATGTGTTACTAGTAAGAAAAAATCTCTGATTGGTTTTATCATTAAAAAGTGTAAAATATCTGCCTGTACAATATTTTTCATCAAATGAATTAATTTAGCCTATGCCTTGTAAGGTCATAAAGCCCTTAAAACACTGAAAAAGTCAAGAGGAGGACCATGCTTCAATTATGAATGGTATTTTGCTATTCTTCCAGCCCCTTGTTGATTGGTAGCTACCAGTAGTATCTCTTAAATGACTAAGCCTGATAGATGTAAATATCTGTCTCCTTCAAAACACATAAAGTTATGGAAACAATTGTCTTTCTGATGTAAAGGTTGTGCATATGTTTCTACATATGAGCTGTGTAGCTGCTCTGATGAACTTCATGGTCAAGTGCTTTGACCACTGAGGTCCATCTTCTCTTACCAAAATTTTTTGAAAGAAAGTTTTCACAAAAGCTTGATTTTACAGGAAAGGATCCAGGAGCCCCAGAGAATGGTAAAGACTAATGAATTTTAAGAGAACACCTCCTTCCTGTGTTGACAGGATGCACAATCTGAAAGGGAATGATATTTAACTCCTGTTTTTAGTAGCTTTCCATTCAGTGAGATAGATTTTGGGAATATTATTGTTGTTCCAGTCCCTCTTCTTAGAGTATGTGATGAATATATTTGAACATCATAATTGTTTCAGATGCCCAGCTTCTGATGGTGGATCTAGCCTCATTTCTGTAAGTGATGTCCACAGAAAATATCATTTGTGCAATTTTCACCAGTACACTTAGCTGGTAGTGCCTGCGCACACAGGGCATTTTGCTTCTGTTGACACTATGGTGGGATTCAGCTTGCCTGACTTCTAATTCTGTAACAAATCTAAGCTACTTCAGTGGGTTTGTGATTTACCCCACCCTGAAGAAAATACGGTGCTTTAAGCTGGTTGTCAAAGCTGAGCATCACGGCTTGGTGAGACACATCCCACATCCAGTGAAGAGTATAATTCAGTGTGATCCATATTCTTCACTTTCCCGGTGAAGAGCATTATCCAGTCCATTTTTCTCACTGAGGTCAAGGGAAGGGTTATGTATTTCTTTAAGTGAAGGTATTCTTTGGATAGTGCATGTGGGCGCAAAAATGTATACGCACAGTTGCCTTTGAGAAAGTCTTTTTTAGATTATGACTCAAATTCAAAGGCTTTGAAATTAGCAGAAAGAGTCTTACTGACTTCATTAAATCATTATCTGGCCATCAGCTATCTATTTCAGTAAGACGCTGCAATGAAACATTTCTGGTTTTCTGCAGCACTGCACGTTCCTTGGTACCTTGTTCTGTGAACCTTAGTAACAGGCCATTCACATTATAGTGTAAAAATGTTTCTTCTACCTCTCTGGTAAAAGGTATGTGTCTATAGCAGTATGAATTTTCAGTCAGTTGTCAGACTGTTTCACTTTCACCATTGCAAAAATACAGGTCAAAATATCAGTGACATGCTAGTGTTACTGCTAAGAGAATTTGAAATTGCCTTCAGTTTGTGACAACAGTACTCTGAAACATGTCTGCAGCATCCAGAGCAGCAGGAGGTAAGCTCTGTACCACTTGCATAGCCCTAGTCATCTCCTGTGTTTTTAACAACTGCCAGATAAATAAGAAACAAACAAAACCAACAAAATCCCCAACCAAAAAAAACAACCAACCGAACAAACAACACCCCTCTCCCCAAATTAAATCTGCATCTGCTAAGGACAGTAAACGTTGCCTGTTGAAATTTAATCTCTCTACTGTACAGGAGATGGACTTTGCTATTTGAGATTTCATCAGTTTCATTGCAGAAAGCTGTTACATCTGTCAAACATTTCAGTTTGAAATGAATGCCTGATTTTTTGCCTTTGTATGCTACAAGAGCACCAGGTTGTCAATCAACAGAAGTACAAAATGAGACAAGATATTTGATCTGCTGCTGTTTTATTTTTATTTTACAACATCGTTTTTCCTCCTCAAACTTAAAAATGGCAATATTTTTCTGTAGTGGGGTAACAGATGAGAAACATGGGTATAGTGAAGGGACATCACCCCAATCCTGTTAGTCTTGGCTTCTAATGCCCATTCTGTTGAGAGCACTGGTACAGCCCAGGTGGACAATGGAGCTGTATGAATTTTGTGATTATCCATCCTGTATGAATCGGATGAAAATATGAATGAGGCTTAAATACATTTAATTTTTTTATTCTTCATTCTTGCTGTAGTGTTAATGCATTGCAACAAACCTCATGCAGCCCAAAGTATTTAACCAGGAGGGCAGGATCACTTCTGGGTGGGCTGTGTAGGATTTCGAACTGTCTCTGGGCAAAGCGGGGTTCAGAACCTTCAGTAAGTAATTTGAATCTTGTAACATTCCTGAGGTTTTGGTCTGCTTCCCTGAGTACAAATAAGAAGTTTTGTTTCTTAATGTGATTTTTTAAATTCTGGACTAATAAATGGACAAAAGCATAAGTGCTTTTTGAGAGGTTTGAGAAACTGATGCACTTCTATGATTTTGTGATGCATCCCCACTGAACATCCCTGGATTTCAATATCACTCAGCTTTGCTGAATCTAGGCTTTGGCCCTCTTTTGTGCTTTAACAGTTGATTAAGAAATATTCTAATCATCACAGAGTACCAAGAAACTAATGGCTTGTGAAGGATTTTAGTCTTCAAGCTTCTACTATAAATGATATGAAAAATAGTGTCATTTGGCTGATGCTTAAATACATCTCTTTCTTTTATGATACTGTCTCTGTCCTTTCATGTTTCTCTTTTTATTCTCTTCTTTTATTCTCCAAGCACCCTTATTTTTGAAAAACATATTTATGCACATATTAGAAATCTGAGTTTCCTCCTCAAATAAATAGTATCACAGTACAGAAATAGTGCATTTTATGTACAATCTGTTGTAATACACCCTACCCATAACCACACATTGCTTGTGTCTACACAAAGACTTTTAATCAACCATGCTTTTTAAGATTCAAGGATTCGAAACATTTGGAAGCATATCTGGATAGCAGCATAATATGGGAAGCCATCCTATATGTGTTGTAGTTAAAACAAGTAGACAAAATAAGTATTTCATATATGTTTTACTTGCTCACTTTTTCCTTTTCTTTTTATAAGATCATCCATACTTTTCTCATATATGGCATAATGCATTCACAATTTATAATCGGTGTGCTATCTCACAGACTTATGATAGAAAATTGATTCTGAAAACAAGAACAAAAAATGTAAATCACAAAGCAGAGGAGTGGAGGTGGCAACTCAGTAACTGGATAGTGTTTCTTGAATTCCGCAATTTGAAAGGGAGATTGGGAGGAGAGATGAAAACATTCATATATCTTTACATTTCAAAATGGTTTAAAGATGACTGAACTTCTAGGAAAACTTATTCTTTAATAAGAAAACTGGCAGTGCGGCTGTGATATACAGCTTGTCAGTGATCCTTGAGACTACTTCCTCAAAGCAGTATGCTGAGCACTTTTAAACAGAGCAGTTTCATTCAGTGCCTGCTGAAGCTTTATAGATGGTGCAGATCACTCCAGACAAAGTACTTCTTGTTGTCATCTGTGATATTTATCTGTCAAAAGTATGTCACAGAAGTAATTCCCAATTTTAGAACTTTAATTCTTTGCATCAGTGGCAACCACATTAAAAACACTCTGCATTCACTGTCTCACACTTGGTATTATTTAACATTTTGATGTCCTAGTGCTGAATACCAGCCTTAGTTGTATTCAGTATTGTGGAAATTCATTTCTGTAAGCCTCTAGCAACTGAAAAGTGTTATATCCGGCTGTCCTCAGTAGAGATAGTTGGGGGTCAGGAGAGTCCTCTGCACTGTGTGCTCCTGCTTGCTACTGCTCATGACATTTGGCATCTGATAGGGATTCTGTGATAGCACCTTCAATTAAAAGCCATAGGCAACAAGCATAACAAAGAGAATCCTTAAGACTGCTTAACATTATGCCATTGCCTCAACTTGAATAAAACCAGCATGAGAATAAATTGCCTCTGTTAGCTTAATTGTGATCTTCACCTAAGCGCTACCCATGAGACCTTAGACCCAGCAGAAAACGCTAGTGGGAGTATCAGGGGCTTTTTCTGAGATTGCTTAAATTTATCATATTTCGGCTAGAAAACACTGGGACAATTTTATTCCATCTTTAGAGCCTTAAGCTTTTGCTGCCTGTTTTGGGTTTTCATTACTTTTTTGTGTATACAGTTACACAGATAATGAAAAACCCAAAAAACCTGCATATCTATGCATGTAACACTGCTCTGCAACTATATAACACCTCATTAGTTTTTTCAGTATCAGAGATAAGTTAGCATTCTGTCATGAAATCTGAACTGTCACCACATCTCACTGAAGCTTATAAGTCATGCCATAGTAACTTTCACAAAGTGCATTAACTATTGCAACAGAAGATTCAGTCTTGTAAACACAAAGAAATCATATGGCTCCTTCTATCTGTGAAGCCAATTTGTTTGACATTTTCACCTGTAAGTTTCACTGCTCTTAGAAATCTTTTGAAATATAAAGTGAGAAATTTCAGTTGTCTTTTTCTGCACAGTGCAATTGACTGAGGTAGACCTAACCTCATTTACATTTGGTCTGTGCTGTACACTCATTACTCTTTGAACATGATGTGCCTTTTTCTCATTTTTTAGGATTTTATATTCACTGGGAAAAAAAAAAAAAAGTGTTTTATATCAAGATTGCTGTTGTGTGATATCTGCCTAAATGTAAAATCCTTGTGGAGACAAGAAATAGTATTTTGTACCTTACTGTAGCTGGTCGAGGTCAGCCTTGAACAATTCACTTGGTGTTGAACTCTATTGGCTATGTACAGGTGAATCTACAATACCTTATCATTAGCAGGATTTTATACTGCCTTACCTACTTCAGTGTGAAATCATGCTGCGCTGTCTTGCAGTGAGGTACATTTGAGGATATGAATTACGTGTGTACTTACTCTAGGTCCTTTAACACTTCTCAAGTTATGCCAAGTGAGTCTGTCCTGCTGTCAGGCAAAACCATACAATTTGGTCCTTGGGTTGAATTAGTCCTTGGACTTTCACATATAATACTAATATAATATATTTAGCAGAGGCACCCCTGAGTGTTCTTGCCAGGCTTGCATCACCATCTGGTGTAATTCCAATGCATTTTCACACATCTTCAACGTTGGTGTTAGTGTTCTGCAAACTATGCTCGATTGCCAATGATTGCAGCTGCATACAGTGGCTATAACTCAGTCACCCCTAAGGCAGAGTAATATGAATCATCAAAATCAAACATTAATTGAGCACAGGCCATTACATTGTGATGTGTTATAGATGTGCCTCTATTCTATTTTTACTAAAGTAAAACACAGTATTTTATAGGAAGTATGATCAGAATAAAGCATTACATCCATGGTCTACTCCATGTTGGCAATAGATGAGTAGACTGGGAACGAATGTCTGTTCCTTTGCAAGTGAGGTAAGCAGTCCTGGGCATGAGTTGCCTTCTTGGAGTTTTTTTGTTCAATAGCTTGAGTCTGCCTGCTCCTAAGAATATACTTCTCAGTGTATGTCTTCCACTTTTTTAAAAGTTTCTCTTGAAACTGTCCATAGGTTTAGGGTTTATATCTCTTAAAATGGCCCTTTGTGTTGTCTCATCTCTTTATTTTTGAGCTAATCTCAAAGACTTTTTTTGGTATTTTCTACTTCTGAACTTTCTAGGTAATTTGCTTGTCTCATATACTGCACAGGTATTCCACTCATCCTCTGATTCTCAGTATATTTTTATTAGCATTATTTTCCCCCATCAATCTACCTACAAGACCACATATTTGATACAGTCAGTAGTTACTCAGTGTGAGACATTTTCCATTCACATGTGATACCTGCTGGCTGCTGCTTCCAATTATACCATATGCTGGAAAGCTGAGCTGTTGAAGTATTGGAGTGAATGTTGTAATCAAACTAGTTAAGAAGTAGCAGTGTGTCTCATAAAGGGTTCTGGACAATGTCTGATTTCTGCCATAAGCAAAATACTGACAAGTCCTGCTTTGTTTTGCTGCTTTTTCAGGTGGCAGAGAGCTAGACATATATTCATTATATTGTAAAATCATAACCTTCGAGATCTTGCTGAATCTGCCCTACAGCTATTTATCACATGATTGCAGGGAATGAAAATAACATTCTTCCTTCTACTAGGAATATGTTGCTAACCTTGGGGCAAGATAGTGCATAATTTTATGTGTGCCTAGTCTTGCTGTTATATATAGACTGTTTTGAGATGAATCAGTGTTATCATTTCCCAGAATTTAGCACTAGTGCTTTAGCAGAGCCAAGGAGATTTCATATACTTAGGCTCTTGGCTGCAGTAGTGACCAGGGATCTCAAGTCTGAGTCACATTTATATTAATGCCATTTTATAGTCATGGACAAAAGCCAAAAAGATGCTAATATCATTTACTCCCAAGGGTTTTTTTTGTTTGTTTGTTTTTTGAATTTTTTGGGGTGGTTTTTTTTTTTGGTTTTTTTTTTTTTTTTTTAAGTTAGGGCTGCATGTAATTCTACTTGCTCTAAGTAAAGTCTATCTGAACCCAATTTTTTTTTCATATTCATTAATTTTGTATTTGTGAAATTGCAACTGTTTCCCTGATAGTTTTGCATGTAATCAAGAGATGAATCTGTCTCCTCATGTTTGTGTGATTATCCCTCTTTCTTCCTCCCACAAGCAGGCTGAAGGAGGTGCAAAGATCTCTAACACTTTTTTCTGTCCTGTGGCATTCATCCTTTTCTTGCAGCTTCTTGAGTAATAGCTGGATGTAAACAAGAATCAGTAATTCACTTTAAATAGCAAGAATTACGGAAGCTGAAGCTCAATCCCTTTTCACAATTAGCAGTTTAACCTCTGAGTTGCCAAGCTGCTGCTTCTATACACATAGCTCTACTATAGCTGGGTACCAAATACGTAGCCCTGACTTCTTGAGTTACTCTGTTTGTAGGGTGATGTGCAGGGAATGGTTTTAAGCACACTGAAATAATCTCTGATACTACATAGACACTGTCTGTCATAGCCCACTTTGAGCTATAGGCAGCATTTTTTAGTATTGTCTAAAGAAAAACATTTCTGGAAAAGAATTCCAAGCTATGTAAATTGAATTTCAGGTTTTAGTATCTGTGATACTTTAGCATCTTAAGAACAGCAGGATAGCATGAAATTAACAGAAAAATATTGGGGTGGATAGTGATGAAAACAGTTGAATATGCAAATCAGACTACATCCACTGTTTTAAGAAATTAAATATTTCTGAGTGTAGCTGTTATGACAGTCCATGCCCTTAACAGGAACTTGTACAGTTATAAAATAGATGTCATTTTCTAATCAGAGGGGAAAAAATAATCACATTTCTAGTCCATGGGTCTGCGATATTTGTAAGTAGTTTAACACAGTGGTAAGATGCCTTGTACTTAATCCAAACCCACTGGAGCTTCATATTATGCTGTTCCAACTTGCTTGAATTTTCTTCAGGGGATTCCTAGTTGATTAAAGCTTGATAAAAACTGACATCAGGATGGGAGAAGTTCGTTTTTATTCTCTTCTCTATTGAGTTAGCTGTCCCAAAATATAGGTATAAAAGCAGCAGTCCACTTTTTCAGACTTGGCTGAGGCAAACATAATGATTTTAAATTCTACAGAACATACTTGGGCAAAGTGCCAAATTATTTTATTGAGAATTCTTCCTGATTAAGAACTGTTTCCCCCTTATCTCTGAGTTTCTTGGACAAACTGTGTTGACTCTGATCCAGTAAAGTAGAACAGGCTTCTTAATCTGGCACATTAAATAAAAGCTCAGCTGGGAGACGAATGCAGTATTTCGTCTTTGCATTTCAATTGAGTCAGAACTTCTCATTTTAAGCTCAGCCTGTGAGAATCATCTTCAAGCAATATAACATCATACACAGAGTCAGGTGATAGATGCTTGGAATGAATACCAGTGTATGATGGGGCACATCTTTCAAGTAAATAGGAACAAAAATAAGTAAGTGCAGTGTTCAGACTTCCTTATTCAGTTCTGTCAAGCAATACTGTTTTGACTTTAGCAATCCTGCTGTTTGGAGTCATGGACCTTTCTTTTTACACAGACAGGGTATTATCCTAATCTGCGTGCTGGGAAAAAGTCCAGTTGAGAGTAGCTGAAATTCTAAAAGAAGTTTCACTTTTGACCACATCCCTGTTTTGAATCAAGATTGCTAATGTAGGAAGGGTTGCTACTTCTAGAGTTGTGGAGAGGGTCTTTAATCTCTTTCTCAAAACTTTTTTCCTCACATTTTGCTTCCTTTTCTCTGTGAAAATTGCTTGAATTTCTGACAGCGTACTAATGAAAAAAGTTGCACTTTTTGTTTCTAAAACAAATTATTATTTTTTTTTTCCATTGGTACTGAGACTTCGTGCTCTGCCAAAAAATCTGAATAGAAATTGTTCCGTAATTCTTTAAGCAATTACCATTGAATACACACACTGTGGTTCAAAATGCTGGAAATACATAAAACTCCAGCAAGAAAAATCTAGCACAAATCAGAAACAAGTAACTGATGCAAGTACTAACATATATATGTATTTAATACATATGAATTATGAAACACAAATACATTGTCAGTAACCCCATGAGTGATCTAGTTTATCATTTTATCACGTGTTGAATGAGGGGAGCCTGCATGTACACTGAATGCTTGTAAGCTAATTTATCTCGCAGGAGTACCGACAATACTGTTTTATATACAAAAGTATTTGTTAAGAGGCTTACCAAAAGAATATGGTGGGTTTAGACTAAAATCATACCAGAAGGTCCATCCTTCAGTTCTCTGAATCATGGGAATAAACAGATTGTTTCAAAGGGAAGACGAGAAATAACATAATCTGACCAATTTGTGCTTTGGCAGAGTCAATCAGCATAGGATGGCTGAGGTTTCTTGCTTATTCTGAGCTAACGTATTTATTTGACAGAGTACTAAAGATCTGACCATTTTAATTAAGGATATGTTTTCCTGAAAAGCAAAAGTCGTGGTAGGTTCAGATGGATCTTACCGGTGAGTAGTGACATAATGCTCCTCAGGGTCAACCAGCAGGGTGAACCAGCTGATGGAATCAGACCTCACTTGGGAAGTGCAATGTTTAAGGCACTGCTAGAAAAAAGTAGGTACTTGCTTCCTTCATACTTTTTATTGCTTCCCCTAAAGCCTGCTGTCCATGATTCTTCCTGAACTTCAAAGTCCATGAAGATTTTTCTTCTGGGGCTTAGGAACTGTCACTTTTTAGAAATCTATTGATTAAAGTTTTGTGACCCCTGCTTTTTCTTTGCTGATGATACAGGCTTAGCTTTTCTGCATCTTTAAGGCCCTTTGGCTTTTCTTCCTACTTTCTTCCTGCTTTATTCCTACCTAACCAAATGTAGCAAAAGTATTCTTACTCTTCTCTCTTAGCCTTACTGCAGGCCTACTTTTTTTTTCCTTTTTATTTCCCAGGAGAATGAACAAATACTCCCATGGAGTAACCATTATCTGTTAGGAAGTGAATAATACATCTGTTGCATGTTACTGCCTCATGCTGTTTTATCAACAGTCAGTATTAAATATGTAGACCTAGTGAGCATATTTGGATTTCGAATTTTAGAATAGAAAGATTTCCTGTTCCCTAAACCAATGCATTTAATTCTGTATCAACGACAGCTCTTTCAAACAGAACAGACAAAAATACTTACATGAGATATATTGTTGCATAGCTCCTGAAAAATAGAATTTAAAAAAATAGTGGTACACATAGCAGTATATGTATATATGTAATTGTTTATATAATTTTAAATGTTTTAGAATACAGAAATATCAATATTGCACTTTCAGTAAAGGGTAAACTGAGGTATAGAAAAATAAAATCTTACAGATGACACTTATTTTTGAAGCAAATGGTAGAACATGGATTAAAAACTATGTATATCCTATGCAGAAGTGCTTATATAGAAGAATAAAATTGAATTAAATATAAAGTGTTGATGTCTTCATGGAGGAAAACATATCAGTTTTAGAAATCTGGGATGTCAGTACCACATCAGCAGCTATTTGCATAGTATTGTCAGGGACAACTGTTCTGTAGACAATCCAGTGAATCAGAGCTGTTTGATTAATCAAATCAAGTCTCTGTTGTAGCAATGCAGAGAGGTTATGTCTGCTGGCAGTCTGATTTGAAATCAAATGTTTATGGATTAATGAATACAAATCAATTGCTTCTAAGCCTCTTTTCAAGCAAAATCTTAGGTCTTTAGAAAAGTAGCTAAGTAAGAAATGATTAGCCTGGTCTGACAGCACAAATGAGAATTTATCCCCTCGAAATACACTCTTTACAATTAGAGAAAATCCAAGCAATTTAAAGGAGCCAAAACAAAGCAAAGAATAAAATTTGCAAGTCTTGTTTGCTATTTTATTAACATATGGTAATGTAAGCAATCTGTAATCATAGTTACATTGCATTCTAATTGAACAATAAACTTAACAGAGCTATTTCATATCAGCTGAGGATCTGTCCCACAATCTGTGCTTTAAAAAGCAGTCCAGACCTCATCTCCAGATGACCCTTGCACTTTAACGTATTAAAAAAAAAAGAAAAAAAAAAGAAAAAAAAAGGTATTCTTTATTTCTTAGCAGTTGCTCATTAAATCATCTTTTAAAAATATTAACAATATGCATATTATAAAAGGAAGTGTGTAATCCATTTAAACATAAAAGAAAGTTCTTCTACTTTTATAGGAATTGACTGAGAAATAATTCATGTACAATTTGCATTCCCTTGGTCTCTCTCTTCTCCAAGAGGGCTCTGCTTTGGTTAGATACTAAATTAGTTATATCTAAATGCCACCTTTGTTTCTGCCCCCACTGAGCTTAACAGTTAATTTTCCTAGCTAGAATAAAGAAATCCTTGCTTTCATACTTTATCCCATCCCTGTGGTGCAGTAGACCAATAAGAAGTATGTAGTTCTTACAGAGTTAAGTGAATAGAAGCACTTTTCTGAAGAAAATTGGCTGGCTTTCACACACCACAGAAAAAAATCATAAATTAAATATAGAAACAGCTGGAAATTAACATCTTCCTCTTGTTGAAGGTGAATATTAAACTGCTTCCGATCTGACTTTCCCTTTCTTTGTTTGAAGATGATCATTATTATTTTACAATTATGCCTTCACTTCCTAAGGTAACAGTGATAGCCTTACCTGCTTGGGCTTGTTTTTGGAAAACTTGACTACGTGAAACATTTGATCTAAAAGTAGCTGTACTGGCTTTGTGCACAACTTAATGGAATCCTAAATTCATGGAGGATAAACTTTTTATGAGGACAGTTTAGGGTAAGCAAAAGATTTGCATTAAAATCTCTGGGAATTGTAAATTTTATACAAAGTGCTTTTGAAAAGCCTACATTTTTGCTTCCTGTTGAACTCATAAGGATCACAGAATCCTAAGGGTGCTTTCTGCTATTTCACTTGAAAGGTAATTTAATCTGGAGGTTAGAATATTTTAAATGGAAACATTAGTGATGACAGTCATTAATCTGAAAAAAACCCAACACCAAAACAAAAACAGCAAGACATCAGCCACACTGTCTTAAAACTTTAAGAGCTAGATCTTGTTTTATGTAAGGAGAATCTTCATGAACTGGCCTCTTTGGTGAAGTTTCATACTGTGTCACCGTGTCAAAGTCATAATTCTTTTAGTGTGTAATAGTAAATTATATCTTTTAGGTGCTTACTTTAGTGCTAATTATTTAATTTTGTTTGGTTAGTTCTATTAATTTAGGTTGATTAGCTGGTGTAGGTTTTCTAGTTATTTAGGTTGCATTAGTTTAGTTGGGCCTAAATAATTCAACCAAGGAGAATATGAAGCCAGTCATCATGTTGCCTTGTGACTGTGCATGTACATATATAGATATGAGAACAGATATATACATGTACTTGTATGTACGGGATTAAATATACCTATTGAAATACTGAGGATTCTACTTCAGAGAGAAGACATGATGGTGGCCAAAGGTACATTATTCATGTAGTCTAATTAACATGCACTGGTTAATTAATAACTAAAGAGTCATCAGAAGGAAATTCAAAGTAATTTTCAACAGTTTTTATGAAAACCAACATTATTTCTGTTGTGAATAACTCAAAAGTACTTCACATTGACCAGGTGAGAAGTTAACCAAGTCCTCATACAGTACTGGTCAATCTGTTTATGAAAACAGCTGAAGATCTAATTTCATGACATTTGAAGATTTATTTTACAGAATAAAAACAGATGCCAAATGTTACAATGAACCATCTGAAAATCCAGTGCCATTGCAGTCCAAATCAATGTAAAGCTTCTCCCACAGAGACCTATGGCATATATACATTAAAGGTGAATATATTCTGTAGGAATGCCTTTAAACAAAGCATGATAGGAGGCAGACGAGATGAACAGTTTGTAACTCCCAGGTTCCCACTTAGCAGGCAATATCCTGGCTGAATCCCTGTTACTTACAGTCTAAATGAGAACAAAAACATGTGGGGGCATCACTAAGGCACCAGCAATATGACTGGAAAGAGTTTCTAACTGGAAGAGATCATGAGGCACCTCCACATGGGTATTTCTGATTCCGTTTGAGTTAGATGTGTTTTGCTGTTTGTTTCTGGGTGTGAAAGTCTTCAGCACTGCAGCTATGTGAACCTTTGGTCCTGTGGGCAGATACTTGCAAGATTTCAGTCAGGGAAACATCATGTTGAGATACCAAGAGTGAGCTGTCAGGTGCAATTTCCATGTATAGATGTGTTGAACTGTTGCACTGTGCTAGAAGATAAACTCCTTGCCACCAGTTTGGCTTGTACAGTTGGTTGTGGCATGGTTGGTTTCTTCCTGTGCTGTGAGAAGGCTGGTCCTGAGCATCTCTGTAGGCAAAGTCCATGTGTCAGTGTCCTTTGGGCAGCAGTGCAGTCTAGTATGATGGGTTTTGCAGTCCATGGTATCTGCTGCTACCAGTATGACCTTTGAAGAGTTGCAAGGGTCGTATTTAGACACCTAATAAACCTGTCTCACTTAAATTCCTCTGTCAGATACTGAATATGTATCTTTGCTCAGCATGCATAAAGATTTCTTAAAATTTGTTGAGACTTTTAAGTATTTTACTATATCCTGCTGTTTTCTACAGTGTTGCAAGGAGAAAAAGCTCGTATCACTGTAGATGACTTCTGATTGTATTATAAATGTTGAAATTCAACAGCAAACTCTCAACTAATTTTAAAACTAGCAGTGCAAAATCATTTTGATTTTTCTCTTGATGTGTTGTTTGGGTTAAGCTTCAGTAGTCTCTTCAAGCTTAAATATGATCCTTCTGCACAAAATTTCCCATACCTTATGCTCTGTGTACATCAAAACAAAACTAGATCAGTGGTTTGGAGGCAGGATACACTGTACCCATGGGTGAGTAAGAGTGATTTATCCAACAATATGTTGAGATTCCTAAGTAATGGGTGGCAAGCATGTTGATCATGTAGTCACACTTGTGGCTACTATTACAGTGGAAAGGATAAGATTTTACTGAATTTCTGAAGGATGAGATAGTAGAGGCAGTACAATGCTTCCAAAAGAAAAGTCAGATCTGAGAAATAAAATGCTACAACAATAAATATCTCAGTTACCTAAGAACAGCTTTATTTTAAATTTTCTTCTATTTTGTGGTTGATTGTGAAGCTTTGACTGTTTGTTTTTGTTTGTTTGTTTGTTGTATTTGCTTATTTATTTCCTCTTTTTCAGAATTTAAAAATCTAAATATTTAGCCATTTTTTTCTTAATTAAAGATTTTGGTCATATATGTCACTAAAGACTTTAATGCAACTAATGAGCAAACAAACTTTTGTTTAAAGGCTTCACTAGATCATCAATCACAAATCCAGACCAGGAGCTTGTAGCTATTACTTTTTCATGTCAGTAGAATTAAACCAAGGTTTACAGCTTTAAATTAATCAAGCTGATGAAAGGCTGGGGGTTTTTAATTTTTTTGTTTTCTTAAAAAGTAGATAAATGTGACTTCTGTCTATATGGGAAAAATAAGATAGAGATATACATGATGGGAGATAGAAATTCTGCAGCTGTATGCATGAGGATATGAGAGAGAGACAAGATACAGACAGACAGATTACTTTGCCGTGTAAAAATGTTGAATTAAAAAGAAAAACACTGGTGTTTACAGAGAATCTTGTATTTAATGAGAGCAGCCCTGGAAAGGAATGCTCCCAGTAATCTCTCTTTAACTGACTCAAGTGGAAGAAAGCCAAGTTTTTCAGTTGCACAATGGGTTGCAATCATGTGGGAGAGTTCCCGGTTGGGAGTTGAAAACTGAAAACCTGACATGCATAAGTGAATGAAGCTACCCTATGTGATGTGTTGAGATTTTTCTCTCCCTTCTTAAAAATACAGCCTTTGTCTGGATGCTGAAGAGGCAACATTGTGAGAGACAAAATTAGTTTAAAATTGACATTTTGGATATCGGTGATAATTTGTCTTGACGTTATGGCTACTGGTTGTGTTAGTGACAAGCAGGCTTGATCCAAGGGGGCACTGTGAGAGCCAAATTTAATAGACGACCATTGTAATTTTCTGCCTTGCGGACAGCAGAGACTTTCTAAGGTTCCTTCACCACAACAATCAGGGATTACTAAATAACAAGTCCACAGGATTGGGGAGGATTGAAAGGATTAATGGGGTATGACAAAATTGCACCTGAGGGGGAAAATCTGTAGCAGTTTTTGTATCCTGATGTGGTACATCAGGCAAATTGGCAATTGCTACTGATCTTTACACATGCATGTTTTCAAATAAAGTGGGTGAAAGTCAAGCAGATGCAACTATGAGGCTAAGGCTGTCATAAACATTCATGTCATCAACTGCATAAATCACTTAATACTATCGTTTTAAGCATTTTGATGATCAACTATATTAAGCATCAGTGGATTGTAGGCACTGTACTAAATCATTTTTTTACTCCACTATAACCTCTTATCCTGCTGAACTAAATCCTAAAAAAGATTAAAAATGTAGGGTTAGTCCAACCCTTCTCTTCAAAGATAATTAAGGAATACAGTTTCTATTTTGGAAGACTGTTTTCAGCTTTAGAACTAGGAAAAAAAAAAAATATATATATAAATTGTTTTGCAGTCTGCATTCATGTGCTGTCCTGATGTTAACTAACACCCACTATTCCTCTGATAAATACCATTTCAGATAGCAATAGCATAACAATAGCAATCCTATCCCCGAGTTATGGGATATTCATGTTTTTAATAAAACATTCAGCACTATGAAACATGAGCAGTTTGTTAACAGATACTTGATTTCTTTTCACACTGGTTTAAACCAAAAATCCTACCACTCGTGGCAGTGGATTTTACTTGAAATAGAAACAAGGAGAAGCAAGAAGAGAATTATTCATCTTTATTTTTAAAACTCTATTTTCTTTGAAAAGGAACTTAATATAAAATAAACATTGTTTATTACCACTCTAAGAAAAAGATAAACTTGGGAGCATTTTTTTGGCTTCATGGAAATTTTAGCTTGATGTTGTGTTAATAGTAGCTGACTTAACCTTTAGATCATGGTACTTTTATTTTCCTCCCTGTTTCATATAAGCAGTCATTAGGGAAAATAGCAACTGGTGCAAATGGTTAAACTTATTGTAGGTCTACACAAGAAAGAGTAAATTAAAGAAGAGAAATCACATACAGTTGCAATCTGAGGTCATCTCTCATTGATTGTGAATTGTTTAAGGAAATGTTTCTTCAGCAGCATTGACTGAAGGTCATGTTGTTATTTAGACTTTTGACTAGTGGAACAGCAAACGATTCATTAATTCCATTAGCCATCCTTTCTGCACACTGGGAAAAGCTAATGTAATTGTCAACTATTCCTACTGTATACTTAAGCTGTCAAGGATCCTGGAAGGCTTCGGTTATTCTCTTTGAAATTATCAAAGGAAGGGGTGGGCTATTTTGTGTCTTTAAAACAGAAATAGAGAAAAAATGTGCCACATAATGTAAGCTAAAAGATTTCTTTTTAACCTAAAGTGATGACTTGAATACAGTAATGCTGGGCAGATTTCTGGCTGGTAAAGCTGGTTTTTGTTTTTTTTCTTTTGTTTGTTAGTTTGTTTTTTGTTTGTTTGTCTGTTTGTTTTTTTAAGTACAAGTCTTAAAGTCTGTCTTAAAGTCTTAAAGACTGTCAGCCCACCATTAAACCTGTCCAGGAGCCATGCCAGGGATATCCTGTTTCCGTTCCCTTCAGGTTCCCGAGGCAGTTCAGTCTCACCTGTGTGCTGCTGTGGGTGGTGGACAGGCGAGTATAGCATGACTGAAGTCAGTGGGCTTGCTGTGCTCTTCTTGCATGGATATTAGGCAAAATCCTGGTGCATATGTTTTTGTAGCTCGTCACCATGCAGTTTCTGGTGGCATACTGGACAGCAAAAGTGAAAAAATCACATGGATCTGGAAAATTATTGGTATTTCTTCCTGCTGTTAACAGCAGTGACAGCTGAAAGCCTAGTCTACTATATTTAGCAGGAAAAAGCTAAAAGGGGTTTCAGGGTGAGTAGCCCAAAGTGGTTTGCATCTGAACTGCAATGTCTACCCTCCAAGCGACCACTGCTGTAGGTAGTGTTTTGTAGACAGGGAGTACTTTTTTTCTCCATGGAAAAGGCAGCTATATTGAAAAGGCAGTGAAGCTCTTTGGTGCAAAGAGCAAGATACTTAATTTTAAATTTGGTTAAAAGAGAAAGTAGGTAAGCAAATCCACGTAGCATGGATTTTTGCAAATCCATGTAGCATGGGTCTTTGTCCACCCTGAAAAGGAAAAACGTGCTCTCTTCTGCAAAGCTTAATGTCCCAATCATCCTTGGTGGTGGTTAAAAACCCACCATCGGTCATTAGACATTTCAGCATATTCCTTTTATTCGGCAATAATGAATGCAAAGCTGTCTTGTCCTTTGCATATATTTTGAGCTGTTCAGATGACACATTGAAGAGTGGTTGGACACAAATCACATAACCCTACTGTGTTCTGTTTAAAATGAAAGTGCAACTTTTAATTCATTATTGGCTAACTAATTTTCTGGTACACTTTTCACACAGTTTTGAGTGACAGTCCCACACCCCCAGTACATAATTTCTTCAATTGCAGTGCTGAGAACTTGACTTTCTCTTTAAAGATTTAATTTTGCATCCTGATTGTAAAATAATTAGTAGTTTACTGCTTACTCTTTTGTCCTGAAAAAGGAAACACATTTTCCATACTTCTCCAGACATAACATTGTCGCTATGTGATGATTTTTCTCTAAAACATGAAAAACTGTAGAAAAGGAGATCCATCTGTTGGGAAAGTTTTGCTCTGTGTGTGATATAATGTAATGAGTAATCATAAATGTAAAACAGTTGATGTGACGATTTCCTATATAATGATTATGCAGTAGTTAGTAGCCACAGTATACTATATTACTCCTGTTATGTATTTTGGAGGTGGACGCTATGGATTCATAATATGGTTTAACTTGTATAAGTAGTATCAGTCCATCTGAGGGATACTCTTTCCCCAGGTTGAGAATTACAAATTTGCAGTGTTGATTTTTTGAATTTTATGAGCCACTACAGAGTGGAAAATATTTAAGGATAGCAGTGTATGTGCTTCTGTATGTTACTGAGTGTTAAAATAAGCAATCGGATGATTGTTAAATAAACTAATATATATATACAATGCATTATATTTATGCAAAGAATAGTTGCAAAATCAGGTGAAATGTTTCACTTTTATTGTAGTAATAGACACCATTGCTATGTATTTATCTATGCATAGTTTAGGAGAGAAGAAGATGCTGTCAATGATTCTGTAATATTTTCTTCATTGTAGTGGCTATGGAGTTGAATAAGAATTCACTGATATGTATAGTAATGAATCTTTAAAACTATAATTTCTAATCAGTATTGGACAGTGCAAATGAACAGGTGTCCTTTAAAAATGGACTTTTGTACACTTTGAGTAAAGAATTACCTAAAAAAAGTATAAAGTAGTTGTACATTCAAAATGTATTAAATTCCATTTTTCCTTTGCTATATTTTGTAACATGTTTTCATTGTAAACAGTATGCCTCTCACACATGTCAAATCAAAGCTCTTTATTTTACAAATATATACCTAATGTAATTGGAAGCTTATTGCACTCTCATGCAATGTATATATTGTGACTTCAAAAAGTCTGTACTGAACTTTGCTCAAACTACTAGTATGTGGATTTCTTTAAATTTATTTTTAATTAATGATATGAAGGACAAGATCCTTTCTAAATGTACTTTAAAATTCACAATAAAGTTTCAGAAGTTCTTTTGTACAATGTTGAGGCTTTGTGTTGAATTTTCTTGTTCAAATCCTTTTAAACTGGTATCTTAAGTTCCACATTCTTCAAATATGTGTAAATCTGTGTTTAACATCATCACAATTTAAATCAGGTGTGTCCTGTCACAAGGTACTGTAATTCCATTTACTTCAGAGTAAATTAGGCTACTCCATTGAACACAGTGTCTCCTGGCACTTCTATAATTTCTGCTGGAGATTCAGTGTGGGTTCAAGAACGTATTGGACTTCAAGGATGAGATAAAATATATCTCAAATTGTTTATCAGCCCAATTCAGGCGACAATACAGAATAAATTGGATGAAATAGTGGGGAAAACAGAGAAAAACATACTTATTTTAGAATATCCAAAAATCTGTTTTATAGCTCACAATGAAAACAAAAGTAAATATGACAATGCTGGAGAAAGATGCAGTGGTCTAGTACACAATTAAATCCATTGTAAGCTTTCAGTTTTATTCTGAAATTGCATGTATTTTGTTTTTAATGTTATTATTGGATGATTCAGTAGTAATTGAGGTAAAAATATTGGTGGCATCAATGGGGAATTTCCCTGAGTAGAGAGGTAATTGAGCTCTATAAAGTTTGGAATAACGATTATTTTTTCATGTCTGATTTTTTTCATCTAGAAAAAGCAGTGACAATTCTTTTGCTAGAATGTAGAAGTTTCTATTTAACTATATGTTTAGCAATGACTAAAAAGGTTAAGCAAGAAGATGGTATAACTTTTCTTTTGAGGACAAAGCAGTCTTATTTCCCATGAAATGGACTATTGCTTAGCTGTTTACTTGATCAAAAGAGGATTTGGCTTCTAATTTTATAGATGAAATCTTAAAAAACATTTAACATCGTCACTATTAAAATTGCTACTGGCACAGTTTTAGGTCATTTTTTTACATGTTTGACAACTCCATATGGCATACCTGTATTATCGGGAGATAGTAATTTTTCAAGATGCTTTCAGTGGGCCTGCATATCTGCGTATCTGAAGACATATATAGCTTGATAGTTTCCATTCAGAAATCCCAATATAGCTCCTTAAGTATGGTTAACTAGAGTTTGTCACATTAAAAATGTAATTCTGATGTCAAGTAAATCTGATTTGAGAATGAGCTAGAAATGTCTTTCAAAATCCCCTATTTAACTTGTCTGTTTAAATAGGTAAAACTTCTAAAAATTATTTCCCACTGCAAAGCTTCAACTAAGGTCCAAGGCAAAATTAGACCTAATTATCTTAATGGCAGATAATACTCAGCTGAATACTTTACTTACAAAATGCGTTAACTTTAATGGTGCTATTCGTACAGAAAATCAGATCTTTCTTTCTGAGCGACTCCTTCTTTAAAGACCGAAGAACAGTTTTGAATTGTCTTCAAAAAGAATCTGAAATTCAGGCTCTAAAGAGAGCCCTCAGATCTCTGCAGAGAGATAGTTTCACCAATCTCCACTATCTTTTAACAGTGTAATAACATTTATCTCATTAAGGATCTGCTATGGGGCTAACTCAACACTCAATTACAGTGAAGGGCTGATACTCCAAATGAGAGTAATTTTCACTTTTAATTCTTGAAATGGGAACGGATATTCAAGTATTTGCGTCTGAGGAAACACTGATGACCAAAAGGAGGTAGGATCCTTTTCTTGCAAATATAGCCAGACACCAGAAATAGCACCCCAAAATTACTCACAACAGAATAAACCAAACACTCGTCATCAGGATTGCAAGTCGGCACACTGCCTGCTGACAGATTTGATGATAGTCATCACCTGCTTGGCTTGCTGTACTTGGGACCCATAATTGTCTCTTGATGTACAGTTTTGTGTCTTTTCACTAAGGTTCACATCGTCACCTTTTCCATTATGAGTTATGAATATTTTTATTGCAATACTACTGCCAAAGTTAAGTTATTAGACTAATCTGGAACCTGACTGGGTAGCCCAAGCCTATATTAGCTGGCAGCTAAATTTGAGAGAAGCCTGTCAGTCTCAGTATTGTACACTGCACAAGTGCTCCTTGGTGTGCCAGGGGTTGTGTCATCCAGTGTCGGATGGATTCCCCTTGTGCAGAATCTGACTTTACCTGAGGTTGAGGGATCCTGCATCCTGTTATTGAATAATTTGATGTCAGTGACTGAAAAATGATCCCTGGTGTCCATAAGCAGAAGTCCCATGCTAAGTTTCACTTAATAAAACATTATGATCCTGCAATAACTTGGTAAAATGGTGGTAAAACAAAGAGGCTGTTGAATTAGGATATGGTAACTTTCCCTAAGTAGGACAGGCTCTTGTATTGGGATTTTTTAAGAGCCATGGGTGAGACAGATGAGCTCCAGCTTCTAGACCATTTAGTCATACTGAATGCAATACATGCCCATGCTTTTTTTTCAGCTTAGTAAGACCCAGATTGTGGCCAAAATAAACTAAAATCTCATAATTGATAGCCATCATCAAAGGAAAAAAAGTAAAACAGTTTATTATGGACCCAGGGGGACAATTTAATTATTTTTTGAACATAGATAAACTCAAAACAATACTCTACTGAAAGAGATCAAAATTTAATCTTTTGATTTTATGAATGTTACATTTTTTAAGTTTTTGCAGTTTTTTGTATATCAAGTGGTACCATCAACCCATGAAGTTGGATGTTAAAAGGCATTTAACAGTCTGACTCAGTTATTTCCATATGCATGAATTAATTTCAACTTTATTTTCTTAATAGAAGAAATTATTTTGCTGATGAAATTTCAGGAAGTGTTCTAACATCTTTGCAGCTTTCTTGAAGACGGAGAAAATTTCCCAACAGCCAGCATTTAGACATTTCATTAGAACCTGCTTCATAAGAGAAGGAGTAAAATGATTTTGTCTTTGAAAAAAGCTTCCCTTAGATTTTTGATGGGGAGCAGATTTGCTGTAGGAACTTGTTCAATTTCATTTTTGCATATTCACTCCCCATTTAATACAAAATGTTTTCTTGTTTGCAACATGAAACAGGATCTTGTCACCGCACTGCAAAGGGAAAATACATAGTGGGCTTGGCATTCCCTGACAATATACTTTCATTAAAACTTTAAAATGTAAATGTATGGAGAAATGCATGTCATATCCCATCACAGAGCTTCACAGCTATTGCGTTCATTGCCACTACTGTGTGGCAGAGTTGCTCTTCTTTTTATAGCTTGTTTGCCTCGTAAATGTAACTATATACAGCAAATTATATCTGGGAGTGAATGTTTTGCAAACCTCAGCTAATCAATAGGAGTCTTAGCTCCAGCTCCATTAGAACATTAGCAGTTTAAATTAGTAGCCAGTGGTTATCAGATCTTTAACCTTGCAAATTTTTTCCCCTGCCAGGTGCTTTCTCAGACTTCTTTGCAACACTATTTTCAGGTCACTACTCAGTGTCTTATCAAAAGCAGTGGGTGGATTAGAATTCAGATAGATGGGTAATGTTAAATGGAAATTGCTCGAGTATTTCTTTGATTATGGCCAGAAAGATGTTAATTAAAAGCAGTGGAGAACGTAATCCTTTTCTGAATCCAAATGACTATGACAGTTCCTACAGCTGGGAGGTATGGGACATGTTTTAACCAGCTACAAAGCTATTTAGAGGGATCAGAAAATAGAGTGTTGAAAGATTATACTGGTGAATCCAATTCCAGAAGTGTCACATCACCCAGCCTATTACCTTCAGTTTTGTATTTTAATGCTAAATACTTGAAATACAATATATCATTTGGAACATATGTTAATTGCAAAATAACGTAAGAGCTCATTTTGCTGTCAGAAATATTACTTTTTTGGTTTGACAGTACACAGAAATATGCCTGACAATAGCATTATGGGTGGTTTGGAAAACATTTTCCTTCTCCATCTTCTTCAAACTGGCCTTTCCAAAGGCTCATTCAGAGATCACAGAAACAAACCTGATTTCATGCCAGAAAACCATACATTCCTTGGTAAGAGAGGGTAACCACAGGGTCCACTTGCAGAACCAAGGCAGTTTTTCCTTTGCAGACAGGAATATCACTGCTCTGTCCTTCATGGGAGATAGAGGTGGAAGGAGCTAAGTTGTGTGTGCTTCAATGACAGAACTTTGAGACATCATTTTACAACCAGTACACTTGGTATTTATCTCCAGGTGAACTTTTAACTCAATTATTTCTGCCATTGATGTGGTTCTTTTTATAGAAGTCTCTGACAGGACACTTATGTCTCTGTGGTGACATACTGCAAACCACAGGGGTACAGTAATAAAGCTTCAACAGTTTTAAGTCTCTGCACTTCTTATTGTTTTTATGCCTTATTTTTAAAGTATTTAAACATGGCTTTTTTGTAGGTTTTAATAATGGATTGGTTTGGGGGTTTTTTTGTTGTTTTGTTTTTGGTTTTGTTTTTTGCCTTTCTTTTCTCTTATGCTTGCCCAGTCTCTCCAGACTTGCAAAATTATTGATTTTTTTTCTTTTCTAATTAATATTTTTTCTTAGATAATTTCTATTGCTGATGTAGTTCTTTATCAGGATGACAATCACCTTGTTGGAGGCAAATGTTGACATCACTTAGAGTTATACCTTTGAAAATGGAAGCAGTATTTTACTTTCCTGATCCAAATGCTTTTATAGGTACCATTGTAAACATCTTTGCTATAGACCATGACAAGAAATAGGTAGTCTGTCTTCGTAAGTGTGACAAGAATGTCAAGCTACAGTGGAAATAAATGGGAAATCACCATTATTTAAGAGAAAAACTAATCCACTGTCGTATCCAAAAATAGCTGGTTACCCAAAGCAAATGTTTCACTTAAATAAAGGCTTTGAGCTTTCTTTAAACAGGCCTATTTCAAGAATTTGGAGGTAAAAAAAAGAGATAAAATTAAAAATCTATAATTATCAATAAAGATATGAACTTCACATAGAAAAAATAATTTCAGAAACTCTTTTTTTATCTAAAGAACTAGTGACACAAAAATGCTATGTAAGAGAAATCATTCACGAAAAATAAATGCTGTCCTTTAATACTAAAGGACTAAAGTTGCCTGCAATTATATTGGATTAAATTTATTTGACTGAATGATCTAATTACCTAGACACCCATTACAGTTAGTGGAGAGAAACAAACAATTTGGGGGCATTGGTTGATCTCATTTCGTCCTGTAGTGGCCAAAATCAGTCCTATGAATTTAAATGTTAGTTACTCATGTATAAACATGAACCCTGTAGAGATTTAAAGCTAGATGACTTCCATTTTTTCAGACATCATATTTCTTTGAGTGTTCTGTCTAAGTATTTCCAGCCCCAATATTTCTCTGACAAGGCTGTGAGTTCAATATATAGAATAAAAGTCATTACTTGCAGTGCTCTTCATTTAGAAATGTGTAAGGAATAGAATTAAATAGAGTGGAATGTTTTCACTGATAGCAGGTTGAAGCCTTGATATTCATTGTTATTGTAGTACCTTAACAAAAAGCACAACAGATGATCCTAGTGTTTTAGATGTTCTTTAACAGTAATGTAAAGTAATACATATGCTTTTATACCAGTTGACTACTTAATGACGATTTATATGTTGGTCATTATCTCCTTTGAAGCAGACAAAGAAATTAGGACATTTCTAAGAGCAAGAGCTCTATTTTGATCTATTTTTTAGTTTAAAAAAAAAAGAACATTAAAACTAAAATTCATGCTGAAAAGTAGCTATTTTACCTTTGCTGCATGCAAATATTGTCTTGCAGCCACCTGTGTCTGTCTCATATCTAACTTACTCTAAAAATTGGCGTTTTTCTAATGGCTAGCCCGGAAAACTCAAACCCGAATGACAGGCTTGAATTCTTCCTTTCTTATGCATCATCACCTATTAGACATGAGTCAGACTAAATTGCTCAAACAGGTTTATGTGTTTTTCTCATTCTCTGAGGGATTTGCAGGAGTCTAGCGGTTTCCTCGCAGATTTAATTTGTTTACTTTTTCTGGATGGGAGGGGGTTTACTTTATTATTAAACCCTAGACCTTGTGACAGGGATGGAAGAAGCTTTATTGAATTTTTTTTTTTTTTTTTTTTTTTTTTTTTTTTTGCATTTCCTCCCAAACTGCACCTCACTGGAACATTGCTCCAAAGGGTATGGATTTTTATCTGTGAACCTCAGTGGCAGCACCATCCTGTCCAAGCTCCATCTCTCCATCTTCATAACACCTTGAGGCTCTTCACACTATAGGTCTACCTGAGTGTCTTAATGTGTCAAGGATGCTGTGATACCTTGGTTGTTCTGTTGCTCTCAGTTTTATATGTTTGAACCCACTGTTCCCATTCATTTTGTCTCTGGGGTGAAGAAAATTTTAGCTTTCAATGACAGCGACAATAACCATAACAAATAAAAAAAAAAAAAAGGAGGAAAGAGAAAAACAATTTCAAGTATAAATTTTAAAAGAAAGATCAACAAGCCTGTGTAATTTCAAGGGCCTATAGATTTTCAGTAAATGCTCTAGATAATATTTATTTCACAGCAGGATATGATCAACAGCCTGGAATTTATAGAAGACTGAGCTCTCAATCCATTCTATTTTTTTTTTCCCAGCTGTTCTGCCTTTGGGAGCAGTGGAGCAGTCTGGAAAAGACTGCAGCAGATGAATCCAGAGACTCCTTTAGAAACATAGCAATGAGCAAAATATGTCAGCATTTCTCTGCTGACAATTTACAATAGGTGATCTTTCTCAAAAGTCTGTTGCACAGTACTAAAAAGACATACAAAAGCTTAGCATGCCCATGGGGCTTGGGAGCCAGATAATTTCTCTCAGTGAGTTCACATCCATAAGTTAAGGACTATATTCTGTATGGTAGCTTTGTTGGTATAATAAAGTCTCATGAAAGAGAAATATATAAAACTAGATCCATTACCATGGAAATAGTGAAAGGTCATTTCCATGGAAACCACGGGAAGCTCTCATGCTATGATTTTGAGGAAGCCTCTCTTTGAAGATGCAATGCATTTATACAATAAGCCTTGTTTTAAATTAAATTAGATCTATATACGTATAGTGATAGACATTTTGAAAATTCTAACTTGGTACAGCCATTTGCTGGAAAATGAATGAATATCAAATCCAGATGTGTTACTCATTTTGGCTATGGGAAAGCTGTTTGGTATTTTTTTTTGTGCCTAGTGCTGTAAATAGCTGAGATTTCTTACTGAGAACAGTAACCTTTTAGGATTTCTGTTTTCTATGGTTTCCCTTCCTGACTAAGCCAGATGCCAGAACTTCAGCCTCAGGAGAATGCTTTCTAGTAGATATGCATATATTTGTAATTTGAGAACTCATTCAGGCACAATGATGAGAAAATTTCAAGGATTTACCTTTATGAAGAAATTCTCTAAAATCAGTACAAAGAGTGGGGTTCTGTAGAAATGACTGTGAAATCCTGTACAAGCTAATGCATCTTAATTTTTGGTCCTTAGCATACATCACCACAATCTTTTCTGATTTTCTCTTTAGGCAGTCCCATATGTAGTTCTTTTTAGAGACTTCTGAATGAAATTTTGTAAGAAATACATAGACAATTAGCCTATAAATGTTGCAAAAACGTCTCTACCTGCATAAATAATTCTCCAGTGCTTCTTCACAGTGAGCGAATGTACTTATTGTTTCTCTAATGCAAGAATGGAAAGGCAAATGGATAAAAGAATGCTAAGGTATTTAGAAGTGTTTTTCATTATACTGAAACACACCCTACCATCGTTGTGTATGTCCAAGCAAATATAAAGTTTACTGGCAAAATCTTTGAAAGTTTCCTAAACTAGAAAGTAGATCAACTTCAGGATCCTCATGCACTGGAGGGCAAGAATCCCTACTTAAAATAATTTACATAAAATCATAATGAAGGTTGGAGCCAGACTACTTTCTTTTTCTCTTATCTCATCAGAACTACTGAAGCAGAAGTCAGGGCATCTACTTTTACATAGCTGGTTTAGATTTGAAACAGCAGTAAGCTTTCAGACATCCTGCTCCCCAGGGCTGCCTAGGAAGTCAATGGGCAGAGTTAGTGATGTCTAAGGTTAGGCAGACTCTGTGCTACAGGTCTTGCCCACAGAAGTATTTAGGAGCCTATGCCCCATTAAGTCATGGGAACACAGTCACTTAAATGTCTGACTATGCAAGTACCTGATTACAGAGGAAGCCCAGTGCTGCAGCCTGGGAGGGCCACCTGAATCACCCTTTATTTTAGGAACAGCAGTAGCTGTAGGGCTGTAGTTGCACTTTTCTTGATGAGGTTCTGGGTACTGTCCATACATTCTTTTCTGTCAGGATTTCAAAACGCTAATTTTGAAATCCTGACAGGATTAGATTAGACTAACATTAGAAAATTATATTATATAAATTAACATTAAAACTTTTACCTCTCTATGTTTGAGTGAGTTAAGGATCAAAATATGTTAAAACCAGCATTTCTAATTTTTCATTAATTCAGTGGTTTGTCAGTACTCACTTTGAATAAGCTTGGACCTGGCTTCAGTCTCAGAGTCTGGGAGTCTAGGACAGGGAGTTCTTGCTAAAAATAGTATCTGCTTGCATCTGCATTAACTGAAAATCAATTCAAGTTGTTTATCAGAAGTTTTTTTTTGCAAGTGGGAAGGAAGAAGTGATATACTGATGTGATGCACAGGTCACTCTGCATAAGGTTTTCCTAATTTGACATCCTGACTTTCAGCGTGCAGGTAAACTGAAAGAGATAAATGAAAACATTGTGAGTGTTCTGTATTAGTTGTCTTTTCAAGGGGACAGCCTTGGTTGGAGTCATAATGCACTTTCTCACAAAGTCTAATACATCCATGCACTTTGAAACTGGAGATTTTTTTCAATCGTCAAATACTCCAAATACATAGAAGATTTAATGTAGTTTTTTCTTTTTTTTTCTTTTCTTTTTTTTTCCCCCCATCATTGTATGCACGTGTAATTCTTTCCAGCTGGAAAAGCAAATACTTGAACTCATTCAATATTTAATTTATTTGAATTTACTTCAATTATGCTCTCCATGATATCTCATTTTTGGCCAGTCCTACATGGTCCAGATGAAGAACTACAGATGCTTACGCTGTGTGGAAAGTCTACTCCTTGATTGACTGAAGAATGCTGCTTTGGGTTTTTTGGTGTTGTTTTGTTGTTTTTTTCCCCTTCTTTCTCACTTCTAAATTCCATTGCTGAACAAAGATACATATCTTGATAGCAGAAGATTCTTTTGACATGAGACCACCATGATGGGTCTGCTGAGTGACATCTGTGTTAGGATCTTTCAAAAAGTTCTACTTATATCCCATCTTTATTCATTTATCTTAGTTTCATATATGATACAGGAGTCTGCTTTCATATTTTCAGTTATTTCAGGTGTCAGTACTNAATAATAATAATAATAATAATAATAATAATTTTAAAAAGCCTTGAAGTCAGTTGGGGTGGAGGAGATAGGAAGACACACAATAATGAGAATTTGTCTATAGTTCCCTTTGTGCCTTCCATAACCTAGTTTTTAAATATGTAGATGACTTCTTTATTTTTTCTAAATTATTTTTATTCCTAAATCAAAATTTGGCCACTTTTAACTTTCCCTGCTCTCTCCATCTTTTTTATTTTTTTTCTCAGCTAGGTTTTTAGAAGGCTATATTTAGTACAGTGAGCTAGCAGTGGTCAGTTTTTCCAAGCAACCCCTGACTTCTACGATTTGTAAAGGTAGTACTTTAATCATCATTCTTCCATATCTTCCAGACATTAAAATAAGGAACGAAGCAGGACCAGACCCATTTGATCTAACCTTACAGCCCCAATCTAGATCTTTTGCAGATTTTCTCAGTGATAACACTGATACCCTGATACACTTTTCACTTTTAGTGTTTGGAAGTATTAAATCTACTCCTTTGTTTATTAATTTTTAAAGGATATCATTAATAAATGCATAAAAATGGATCTGCATTTCTAAATGAATCATCTTCATCAGAGGCAGTAGGCTATCATTATAACTGATAGTGTTTAATTGACATTTTTAAGATTAAAAGAAAAAATATAGTTTTGAATTATTAAAACAGGTCAAATGATAATTTGATGGTTTGAGCTCAAGAATAAGAATCATAACAGCATTTCTTTGTATATTTTCTGCTCTTGATTGTTTCAAAGTGGGAAGTTGGAAAATATAAGTTTGATTTCTTTAGAGGACATTTATCTGCTGAAAGAGCAAGCAAAAGGTTATCCTGAGATGACATTTTTGAGTATTGTATGAAAAGAGGGATGATAAGGATTTAGAAAGAGATGCAAGGAGTGAAGAAGCTTTATTTAAAAAAAGGCAGCAAAAGTGAAATTATCCATCATTTCAGATTTTCAGGAGAATATATGCTAAAATGTCAGAAGAAAAATATTCATTTTAATTATTATTTGTCAGTAGAAGAGATGAAATATACCACCACTCATTATTTTTATTATCTGATTTAGTGTTTTGATTACAGACAATGTTTATATCAACAATAACTTCAAAAGTGTACTGTCACAGCCAGATCCCATGTGCCTTGCTCTCTGCATTTGCAGAACATTTTACAGCACTGACGCCAACTCTACAGACAGTGCCTTTTAGCAAATTAAAGAAAGTTGTGTATGTGTTTCAAGATCAAATCCCTAGCTGAGAAGTAACTCAGGAAATCAGAGACAGAATTTTGAGTATGTTAGATGGTAAACAAAACTGTAGGAAGATGCAGCCAGTAGAGATTTTTAAACAAAAAGCTGTCCTCAGTCTGTGTTGTATATTATGAATGTCAAATATGCTGTAATTGAATTGGAGACCAGAGAAGATTGGCCTTGAAACACAAAAGTTTATAAAAATTTTTGGAGTGGAAGGCATAATTAAAACCAAAAGAAAAAAAGTGATGGTCATGCCAACAGAAACAAAATCTAGTCTCACTCTAATATAAATTATCAAATTTTCAACGGTAATAATAAATATATATGGGGTACATCTATCTGTTAACAGCTGTGGTAATAGAAATGCTATTCACAAAAAGCCAAAGAATCTCAACCAATTCCCTCCAACTGAAAATGTGGCAGTGTTGTCTTTAGGGGTATGCTGGGTACAGGAGAAGGGCAGAAGCAGGAGCAATCGACAGAAAAGAGGCATCCGTGCATCCTGGGCTTGTGAAAAGCCCACGGCAGTGACACAGATTCCATCTGCCTCATAAGTGCTGGGTGGGGGACTGAGGTTGAGAAGAAGGGATCAAGAACTTGTTTTTCATCACTTCCCGTATCCTCCAAAGGCTCAGGGAAGGATTTAAGCCAAGGTGATTGCTTATTAGTTACTGACACCAGACAGACCAACATTTATCTTTACCTGACCTCCTGTACTGCCCAAAGGCCTGACTGAAGCATAAACATGTATAGAAGGTAAAAATTTACAAGCAGTGCAAAGTTGCCCTGTAGTAGACAGTTAGGTTCTTGCTTGTTTGTCTGTAATATTAACCACACTGTCAGTGCTAAAGCAAGTGATATTAAGTAGAAGATGATAATATAATCAATAATAAAGCAAGATATAAGGCTCACTTCTTCCATCAGTGAAACATCTGCTGAGGTAATAGACTGTACTAGGGTAAATTTTGCTTATTTTGTCCGTTCACAAATATGAACACAGGATGCACAATGAGTTGTTACAGGATTCTGAGGATAAAATACTGCCAAAGATGCTTTCAGATCTTTTATGAGTCACTAACATTGTTGTGCATGAACTATATGGAAAAGGATTACTATATTTAATGTTTTGTATAGTTTAATTCCTCTTTTAATATGTAATAAATAGAATAAAAACAACTAAGAAGTTTTTTTTGTGGGGTATCCCCTAATCTTGATATTTTTATTTATTTTAAATTTGAATTGTTCTTAAAGTCTTTTAATGGTCTAATAATTTAACCATTTATTTGCATGATTTTACAGTTATGGCATAACTGACAAAGTGACTGAACACATGGGAAATTAGTAATCCCTATCTTACTTTTTTATTATATATCCTTATGTATAATAACCTTGTATATATAGAACATCCTTTTGAAATCTATGTGTGGGTGTGTGCATGTATATAATTTAAGTGAGATAATATGTTTGGTGTGCCTTACATTTTATCTGTTTTATAAGTAATTTGCCCACTTTTTTGTTTCAGGAAAATGTTGCATAGTTTTGTTTGACATGCTTGCATAAAATTCTAGCTCATCTCAATGATTTTGCACTTTTTGTTGTGTAGGCATTCTCTCTGTCTTCTAAATACTGAAGACTTACAACCCATTTTTGTTGCTTTTATTTTCAAGATGAAGCTATGATGTTCCCGTTGATAATAGATATTTTGTGTATGATTGCTGTGGGAGCTGGCATAGTTGTGTAACACATTATCGAGATCATACAAATGGCATTCAGAATCCTCCCAGACTGTGTTGGATCCATGTCCAATCCCAATGACACAATGCAATCAGATAGTTATTACTAACTGTACTGGAATCACCAGCTTTTTGGAGTGTTGAGCTGATAACTGTGCAAAGAGCTAAAATATCTTCGTAAATAGCATTAGAATCACTATGTTTGGGATGTTTTGCACCCTTCTTGATATTTGTTTTCATTTCCATCACCCCAAGTTGCACACTAGATGTTTTAGAGAGCTAATATTGCTGGTAATGTGATCAGAAAAAATTGCTGTGAAAAGCCTGTAAATTCATGTAATTCTTCTTAAAGACTTTCCTGTCAGTGCCAGTAGAAAGTCAAAGATGGCTTTTCTAATTGCCAGCTCTGTGAATATAGTATCTGAAAATCCATGTTTCTGACTTTTACATTTATCTTACCAATAAAAGTTCTGCAGTTCAGATTTAGATAAATCATTTTGCTGGTGGTGCATAAGATGAAACGGAAATTCAACTGACTTTTAAATGAGGACTGATTCTAGAAAGGTAAAAACTCAGTATTTATTGTTAAAGAAGACTTGCCTCACTCTTAGAATAGCTAGGCAGACAAGTCCTTTATGAGGGGGAAGGACAAGAATTGGTCATGCAATGATTTTGCTGAGTTTATTTTTAAATATATGTAAAATACCTGACCTTAAGCCTGCTGAAAAGAAGATCTGCTCTAATTTCAGCAGGCTTTGAATGTTGGGCTGATTAAAGATTACAAAGCACTTACTTCTCAGTTCTTGTAAGTACATTTATGAGAGTTTCTAAGGTTCTGCATGTACAATATGTACCATTATAATACCCTGCTGAGACAAGACACTTTGAATCTGTCCTCCATCATACTTATTCTGACTCTGCAGATGTGAGGTTTAGTTACAACCTGGTCTTGCCTTTTTCAACATATTCATTGTATTTTCAACTTAATATATTTCATTGTCAGTATTCTGTGAGAAAATACATTTTGAAATCTAAATTGTCTAACAACTGCACAAGTTCTTTTTGTGCCCTTAACTGGAGAATCTGTGAATTGAGTGTATAAGGAAGGTATGAAAGGCAAAAAGTCCTTATAAATAAACCTTTATGCTTCAAAAATAGTTTGATGGAATCAAACACTTCTTTGAAACAAAGCTCAAATGTGCATTTGATACAATTATTTTTAATGATAGAGTCCATGAGTGTCTTGAGACATCCCATTTCCCATTTCTTGACAGTTTATAACAACTGATACTGTGTAAGTCAAATCCATCAGAGGACACCTTTCTGCAAATTTCTATACTCTGCTGTTGCAGAGCTCCCTAAGGGCTCTGGAGACACAGGAGGAGAGATGTTTATTACGAGCTTCATTTATTGAAGAAAACAGCTCTTGCATTTAGGGGGAGGATCACAGAGACACAGTGAAACCCAGAGAAATCCCTCAGCTCTAGATTTTAAATCTCCCAAGCTTGCTTTTTCTTTTATTTGTCTGTCATTGTGCACAGAACAGCATGACCACTGTTTGCCTCCCAAGCCACAGCTGCCGGCGGGGGATAAGCAAGAGGCCCAGTGCAGCAGAGGGGAGGGGAGGATGTTTACACTGACCCAGCCTGCCTGAAGTTTATGCAGGAGGATCTACAAAAATGTTAAAAGGGAGGATTGCTTGTCTGACAGGGAACTTTCTTAACCTCTGTCTCGCTGTCTTTCTGCCTTGCAGAGTGAGAGATTTTCCACCTCTCTCTAGCTCCACTGGATTTTCATTAGCTGAAGCTGAGCTGATCAGCTGGCTGATGCTGGGGAATCTGGTGAAGTGTTAAAACAGTCCAGGTCTGTGTCCCAGTGGGCAGCTGGTGAAACTTGTGCTCACCATAGGCAGTAGGGGCTTGTTGCTTCTTGGTTGCAGTCACACTCTACTTCAGCAGTGTCACCTTAGAGATGTTTCTCTATTAGTATTCAAGCTGTTCTGAAAATGCCAAAAATAAATTAGCTCTTCCGTAGCTTCACTTCCTTCATTACTGATGGCCGATACAGATTTTGCAGCAATTGCCAGCATGCAGCCTTTGGACCACGAGCTTTAGTTTCTTGGGAGTAGCACATCTACTCCCTTTGAATGGGCATCCCAGGAGGCTGGGTGGCACTGTGTCAGTCTTCAGAAAGGTATAATTCACCTTTGCTTTGTCACTCATCAGCTTTAGTGGGCTCTTATCATCCCTTCTGGACACCCAGCAGCATAAATACACAGCAATCACTTTACCCTGATCACTGTCTTGGGTGTGCAAGGAGAGGGAAAACCCTGTGTGTAATCTCACTGATGCTTCAGCTGCACCTTGGCCTTTTGTTTCTTTGGATTACCAAACTATGTGTAGAATAGATTGGTACTTTTTTCTCTCATGTGCTAATTTATGTAAGTATGTGAAGTTCTACTCGAAGGCTGGATCAGCTCATAGATTAAAACAATGTTCAGGGTGGGGATCATCGCAACTAAGCCTGATTGTCTAAAACTGAAATATTACACCTGAGCTCTGTATATAGTTGTAAAGAAACAGAGAGTAGGGTGTCACAAGTCATTTGGCATTTTTAACAGCACCAGATGACCTACAATTCCTTATTTTGCTCCACCAACTGTGCATACTAATGCTGTGGCAGACTAATATTCCTTGCAGGATCAGATTATTTGGATCTGATATATTTGATCAGAGAAGGAACTGGTTCAATGGAACACATATATGTCATGGCATTACGCCCCAAAGAATGTTAATTGCTTTTACATAAAAAAGTTTAAAGGTTAGGTTTTTCTTTTTTAAAAAGCTGCCTATTATCTAGAGCAGCTGTCTTATCTGGAAATGTTTTCCTTTATAGCATTCATGATGTTTAAAACTATGCTACTAAAAGTAGTGTTTTTATAAACAAGCACAAACTTTTTTTCAAATCAAATCACTTTTTTGTCTCTCTGTATTTTTTTTTCAAGCATATTTGTCTCTTTCATACCTGACTGTGTATTTTGTTTGCCTGTGGTTTTTCTCTGCCAGTCTAATCTGTCTAACCTATTTTAGGCTTTTGCAACAGGCTTATCACTTCAGTATCTAAGCATTAAATGCTTCGATGCATTTCTGAAGGCTTTCATTTTACTTAAATGCCTTTGAACATACTTAGAAAGTGTTATTAATTAGAATCAGCAGCCCAGTACAACTTCAGGTACTAATTAGGTATTGCCCTTCCATAAATTCTTTGTAACTTTCCTACAAACAGAACATTTTAGCTAACTCAATAATTTGGAGATGGAGAAAACCATTGTATGTGTTTTTTGTCAATCTTTGCTGCTTACATATTAGATATGACATGGTTAGATTGGGCTTATTTGTAGAGTGCAACCATAAATCTTAATAAATAAAGTTGTTTTGGCAATTATTGTCATTAAATTCATAGGGAATTTAATGAAGACAGTGAACTTTAAAAGCAGTCATTGAATGACAGTTTAATTCTAACATTTTGTTTTCTTTCATGTTTGGTATGGTTTAAAGGGTTTTATTTGTTTGTTGCTTTTTATCTCTATTACTTCATAGCAATAACTTGCCTAGAATATTTTAAACAACATTTCCTTCTTCAAAACAGTGTGACTGTACTTATGCAAGTCCTGTAATTTTCAAGCTGAAAACTCAATAATAGGATGGCAAATATAATGCCCAACCTTTTATGTATGACAAATTGTTTAATGCATCAGATATTATATCAGTGTTTCTAGCACAAAGCCCAGTGAGCACGAATTTAAATATCTCATGAAGTATCTTAATGTTTATTGAAAGCTGGGAACTCTGGGGACACATCCTGTCTCCAGAGGTTCGGTGTTTGGGTTGTTGCTAGCAATCTACCAGATGTAATCACACTTTGCTAGTCTTCTCACACAGTAAGGAATGGATAGTGTTTTCTCTTGGTAATAGTTCAGATATGAAAAAAAAGGAGTTGTATATGAGGAACTTTAGTTACATACATAAATTCTTTCTTCGGCCTTTTTTTTGTTGTTTTTTTCCCCTTCTTTCTCACTTCTAAATTCCATTGCTGAACAAAGATACATATCTTGATAGCAGAAGATTCTTTTGACATGAGACCACCATGATGGGTCTGCTGAGTGACATCTGTGTTAGGATCTTTCAAAAAGTTCTACTTATATCCCATCTTTATTCATTTATCTTAGTTTCATATATGATACAGGAGTCTGCTTTCATATTTTCAGTTATTTCAGGTGTCAGTACTATCCTATGGCATTTATTAGAAAGTGCTCTGTTAACGGATTTTCAGGAAATCAAACCAAAATATTTAAAAATTAATTCAACAGCAAATAAAAATCAGTCTAACTTTGTGTCTCAAAACTTAAGTTTTGCTTCTCCGGTCTTCCCCACTGGGAAGTTTTGTTCAAAGTTATATTATTTTAATATATATTCTGGGAAATAGAAAGGAAAGTTCTGAACTATGCTCAACAGAAAGTACACATATAACTTTTTTTTTTTTTTTAAATCATCTACATTTGCCAAGAAACTGTAGTCATCTAGCAGGTTTTCATTACATTTGGTCAGATCCAGAGCAAAGTCAGGGAAATACTCGGAGAAGTTTCAATGGCTTTGGAAGAAGCTCATTTCATTTGTACACAGCTAGAAATATCAGAGAGCTGATTCATGTCATGAACATGAATTGATCCTATGGCAAATACTGCAGTTCAAGAATTCCATTCCAGANTGAAGTACTTTCAGGACACTTCAAGAGACCATGTGCAGTTAAGAAAATAAATGGACCTAATGCTATAGACTCAGTGGGGAAAAATACAGTATGTGCTAAATCTGAGCTGGTTTAAGGCTGATTCCCTACTAATGGGTTTGAAGAATAACTCCTCTGTCTTTTGTGCTGTAAATTTTGAATGGCATTTTTTACCTTTGAAATTGTTATGATGGGAATGAAAATTGGTCACTAGATAGAAAAAATGTGTGACTATTTATGAGATGAGGCCGAGAGAGATTTGTTGAACTCAAACAATAATTTTTTATTTGTATCACATTAATCTTTACACCAGAATTCTATTTCTGCATTGCACATTTCTTTTCTAGTATGAGTGCTCAATATTGTTTCCTCCAAATAATTTTATGAAAACACGAGCCTCCTTGCTACATTTGGAAAACATTCCATTTCTTATGACCCATTTTTATGACCTTTTCTTTCAAATAGGCCCTACACTTCATGTACCTCATAAAGTCAGAAAAATGCAAGTATATTCTGTGATTAAAATTGCAGTTAGCATAGTTTAACCTCTTCGCACAAGTTTAGAATAAACAAGTTTTTCAAATTATTTTACTTTCCATTATTTAAGGACCTGAAAAAAAGAAGTAGTAGATATGCATGAATCAACATTACAGTAAGGGTTATCCCCCCAGTTTTTAAACTGAAGCAAAAGAATTCTTCATAACCATAGCACTTAAGTGTCTTAAAAATTGTAGGATATTCTTCCCACTATGTTTACCACAAAGAAATCAAAGAAGGAGCTTACAAGACATTGAAAGTTTGCTGAGCTTTTGGCTAAAAATTCAGCACCAGTATTTGTCAGGAATGGACCTGCAGTGTTTCCAGAGGCCATGTCAAATGACATCAATTGCAAAACCATATGTAAAATTACATCTAGATAATACCTGAAATTAATTTATGAATCTCAAAGGAAAGTGTCTGTGTGCTTGATGAACACAACTCCAGAGCATCATGCCAGTTCCAAAGATTACTGGAAGGTTTATCTCAGCAGGCTGATTTTTATACCTGGAAATAAAAGTATCATAGTCAGGTAGCACAGTGATTTATGAAATATAATGGGAATTGAATCTCAGATCTCAGAAATCTCCACATAACCTCTGCACGTCTACAGCTATCCCTGAAGTCATGATGCTGAATCCTAAAGAGCTGGGAAAGAAAGCAGGCTTTTGTCAGAAGTAGAGCCTTTGCTGTTCTTCAGGAAGGAAGCTTTTGTTCAGCTTAGTGCAGTGAGTTACAGCTCAGCAGAACTTTTTGTACTTTGTTTTTGGCTGACATTGGACTGCAGCTGTGATACAGATACCTTTTCAATGGATCTTTAAGGGAAGGTTGAGACAGGGCAAATATTTTTATGAGGTCCTCAGGAAAGTTGGATCCCTGGAGAAAAGGAGTGATGATCAAAAATTCGCATAGTAATCTGACATTCACTGTTCACATGAGACGTGAACTTTAAACTAAAGGACACTCAGGTCACAGTTAGTACATGCAGTGTCACAACCACATCATGTCTCTTCTTCCCTCTTTACTTCCAGTAGAGCATCCCATGTACACAGCAATCTGTAGATCCCTAGAGAGTCAGATTGCTGTGAAATAGCCACTCTTCTCTTAAATCATATTGGAATGAGTTCTTCTGCCACCAGTTCAGTAGACCACCAACTCTGCACTGTCATTCATACACAGCCTTATATGAAGGAGTGATCTGGAAGTCTGAGCTGGGTATGTATCAGCCACAGTATAACACACTCTGAGTGCTTCCAGACATGTAATTTGCCACTGGAGCATCTATTACTTCTGATGCTCATAATTTATGCTGATATCCAAAGGCGAGCTATTTGTGTCAATGCGTACACTTAATGTACTTTTTCATCTATACATACATTTCTGATAAAATTAAACTTTTTAGCTACATTGTAAGAATGGATGGAAATCAGCTATGCCAGCTATTACATAAAATGTCATCTTAAAAATACCTAACACGTTTTCAGAAGAATACAGTTGTATGTATATTTTAAATATGTGAAAACTCTTTACTGAAAAGTGGTGTTGGCTGATGACAGGAATGCAATACAGTTTAGGACTAATGAGTTCTCTAGGGGTGAAAATTATCTATGTAATTGGGAAGAAAGTTTTCTTTCTTAAAACTGATTGCTTTATTTATTCAGTTTAGTAGAGCAGGTCTTTATTGTCTGAATTGCATGTAAGACGTTTGCTCTGCCCTTTTTTATTCCACACAGATTTATCTTGTATTTGTTTGGGGTTTTTTACACCAGAAGAGACTTTTTCTAAAGGAAAAAAAGAAGAGCAATTAATCTGCTTGACCATAGTTGAACAGTTCTTGAGTTGAACTGTGAGTTCAGATGGAGAGAATAAACTTTCCTTCATTTAAGAAAAACATTTCAATTTTTAAAATGTATACTGTGAAAAATAGTTTTGCAGCTCAATCCAAATCCATCTAAGCATTGCAAGGTTGCTTTCCTTCAAGGGTGGAAGAAATTCCTTACATTTTAATGGCAAATAAGTTAAAAATATATGTTTTCAATGCCTCAAGTTTTGTCCAGAGCATGTGAATGGCACCTGATCTCTTCAGAGAAACCTCAATGAGAAGGATGACAGGTCTAAGCATCCCATCCAAAACATGAGTTGGTAGCCTCTCCAGTCTGACTACTTTGCTCCTGGGCATTGCAGTCCTTGTAAGCAGATGCTTGGAAATTTTGAGATGAACATGACTGAAAATTATACCTTTTCTTCTCTGTGTAATAAATACCAAAGTTTGCAGATAACAGAATATTTTCTTTCTCTGTAGGCATTGCTGACCACTGGTGTAATAAGGCTCTTGATAACTTATGAAAAAGGAACTTTTATCCTCTTTTGTTTTGTGCGTTTTTTGCCCTTCTTTCTTTAAAAATAGTTTAAAATACAGATTTTTGGTTTTGATGACAGAAAAAATATAATTTTTTTCAAAGGATTCTCATTAGAGCTCTGCAACTTTCTGTTGTCAATCAATTTAAAAAGTTCTCAGCAGTTTTCTGTTTATCTTGTACAACTTACAGAAGAAAACAGCTAGCTCATATCATCATTCCTACTGTCATGCCTGCATCCAGCCCACCATCCACATAACTCTTTAGCATGAAGAATTAGTGGCCTGAGTGCTTGGATGGAAACCAATAGCTGTTCAGCTCCTGCTGCGTCTCTCAGACATTCTCCATATAATGCAGTATTTCTTAGTTGGCATCATCCTGAAAATGTAACTTGGATGAATTTTTATTTTCAAAGTGATAATTTCCTGTACAGTCTGCCCTATCCTGGATCCAGTTCAGTATGGAGGAAGGTAATTTATCATTCTTTAGACTGATTTCATAAGATGACATAGGTTGGCTCCAGTGCATTTCAAAATGCTGCAGTGCCTGCCAATACTAACACCTGGGAGGGATGTCCTTGCAGTGATTTCATGCCTAGTAAATTAGGGTTTCTAGAACTCTCCAAAGGACACCCATCTTCCCGTCCTCTCCCCAGAAGCCAAGCCCTCCAAAATGAGTACAGAAACAATGTGTTTCCAAAACAGAGGACCCAGTGGCCACATGCCATTGCAGCTTGAAGGATGAGAGGTTGCACCCACTGTTCTGGATCGTCACTGTAAGGTACTCCCTTCCTAAGGGGGGAAGATTGCCTTTTAAAATGCTCATGTTCTCTCTGTTCCTGTGCAGCACAGAAAGGAGGGAGCATGACTGCAACAAAGACTTTTTAAAATCTGACAAAAGAAGAGAATACAGGCCATTCTGTGACTAATGGTGGCTATGAAAGATCTAAAAGATCCTTCTCCACAGATTTTTCCTTCTATCAACAGGAATTAGAAATGGTTGCTTGCAGTGCTTTTCCTTATATGGCAGCAAAACCATCACGTGTTTTTCTTCCCGACAATTTTGGCTTGTATCAAATGTGAAGCTGGCTCAGAAACAGCTTGTAAAAGACAGAAAAGTAAGACTTAGCTCCTGAAAAGTAAGTGCCTAAACTCTCTTTTTCATCCACTTGGCAGGATGATGGTATTCCAACTTGACATTGACATGAACATTTCAATGGCTGGACAGTAAGCTCTCTGATAAAGCCGTTGTCTGACTAGGAAACAAGGCATTCATACAGGGCTGTCTCTTTGTAGCAATTATAGTAAAAATTAACCTTTCAAAAGTTAAGTTTCTGTTTGAGGGTCCAGAACAAGAAGTGAAAACGTGGATTAGTGTCCCAGCAACAATCTAAGCTCTTGTCTTTTCAAAAAACAAGCCAAAACAAAACACAGAGGGGATTTTATGAGCAGTGTTTAGATGCACGTGAAAATACGTCTTTTAATTTTCTTATTTAGGGTCTGCTTCCAGATACAAGCACAAATGGTGAGTCTTATACGTGGAAAAAAACTTTGCCTAAACTTTGGAAAATTCAACGAGAAATAAAGGAAAAAACCCACACAGAAAATAATGTTTTTTAGAAAATTACAAACTCGGCTTTTTAGAAATAGATTTTGACAAGAGCTGGCTGCCTCATTATGCTTAGTATTTTTGGCATGCCGTTTGAATATAGTACTCTTTCTGAGTACACTACACAAAAACATAGCTTTGATATGGCTTAGGATGCCTATTCCATGGCTCTCTGTATATTTCTTAGTTTTGCATTAGCTGCCATTTTTTGGTTTTTTCAAAATGTACATGCAACTCTTTTCATCTGTCTCTCTTTCTTCCTGTTCTTTGTTTCCTTTCCTTTGGTTATAAGCATTTTATATCAGCTTTATGAATTTGTTTTACTATACTAGAGCAGCGCCAAAAAGTGATATCATCTGGAAGCTAAGCAGAGACATTATGTATGTATTGAAATGATTCCTAAGTCATATATTCCACGTTAAGAAATATCTGGGGGAATAAAATTTCTGTCATGGCTTGTAACTAATGTGCAAAAGACTTGCTCTGTCAGACAGTAAGTGATATGCACAGTGAGAGCCCATCATATTTAGGTTAGCGGTTTGCAGTCCTTTCAGGTTTTTTTGTTTTGGTTTGGTTTTTTTTCATTTGCAGGATTACTACCAGTTTGCTGTACATTCATTCATCCATATTTAGGTTTCAGTAATCTTATCTCTTAATGTATGATCTTAAACCATTTATTAATCTGAAAATTAACATGCTTTTAAAGAGAATCTTTTTCTCCTGATTAGCATCAAGAAAACCTAATTCCTTTCTGCTTTAGATGAATGGAAATTCTTTCGTATGTGATGGCAAACTAGGATTTCTGCCAGTTCCCTTGACTGTATTAGAGAAATTCCAGACAGCTAGAAAGTAGTAGCTGCTTAATGCATGTTTTGTACTGTAACTCTCCTATTGATGGTGCATTAATAGCTGTCATCAGAAGTATCGTATATAAATGTTGGTGTCAGCAGTGCTATGCCTAATGGCAATCTCCTTGTGAACAGGTTACAGAGAGAGGTGAAAAAGGATAGATTATTGGTTTAGACCCTTGTCCCTTATTTAGTGGAAAAGAGGGGTGAAACTGTCACTTTAAATAATAGTTTTCTACTTCAGGAGATGGTTTGTTGGTTATTCTCTCTTCTTGTAATGCCAAAGTTGATTTTTGTGTACTGGAGACAATAAATGTAATGCAGGAGCCTGATACATATTCATAATTTTGCTCTAAGGCTAAAGTGCTTTCCTGGTAAACTCATCTAGCTACAGATATTGTGAGCACCAAAAGCAATTACTTCACCCCATCAGATTGCTATAAAAGAGAATACCATTAAAATCCTTGTTCTGTATTTGTTGTTCTAACGGTGAACAAGAACATTCTGCTGAGACACCAGTGCAAGAACCAAAATTAGCATGCTTTTATTCAATTATATTTGACAAAGCTGGACACTTTTTTTTTTCCCCCAATGTGTAATGTATTAAATTTATGTACCTATCAAAAAAAAAAATTCATAAAGCTCTCTGGTGCTAAATTGTAGTAAAGTAAGAAGGCTAGGCAAATTTAAAAAAAGAACAGCATGCTTTCCATTTTCAAAGAAAAACATGGAAATCAGAAAAGAATGCTAATTTTTTGAGTTGGTGTTTCTATTCCCTGTTTTTTTTTTCACTGTATAACACCCAGAAATAATTAATTGGTTGGGTTGTACACAGAGTTCAAAAAGATGTGTCCTGCCTCCAATAGTTATATATAAAATAAAATTCAAATCTGTATAAAACCAAAGGGATTGTGGAAAACAGGAAAAAAAAGAAAAAAGAAAAAAGAAAAAGAAAAAGAAAAAGAAGAAAAAAAAAGAAAAAGAAAAAGAAAAAGAAAAAGAAAAAGAAAAAAAGGAAAAAAAAGAAGAAAAAGAAAAAGAAAAAAGAATGAAAAATTTCCAGGAGCTGTTTTATAAAGAAAAAGAAAAAGAAAAAGAAAAAGAAAAAGAAAAAGAAAAANAAAAAAAAAAAAGGGAAAAAAAAAAAAAAAAAAAAAAAAAAAAAAAAAAAAAAAAAAAAAAAAAAAATTTGGTTTTTTAGAGAGTAACTAGGAGAAAATTTACCAAGCTTCATATGGATAGAGATATTTGTTTGAAAGTGAATAGCATACAGAAGCTGGGCTCACAGGCTTATCAGAGACAGAGGTAAAACTCTCAGTATGAAAGAAAAATGATGGAATGGTGGAAGGTCAACAGTGGAATTTCTTGAACATTAAAAAAAAGGCAAAGTAAATAATACAGAGGAGACAATCTTTAAAAGTGGCATAAAGGGGCATAAGGCAAGGAATGTGATGAAAATGCGATCAGACTAAATCAATTATCATTTGCATAAGTAGGACTTTACATTTGTAGGGTTGCTGGAGTGTCACATTGACAGTTGTTGAGACAAGGGGGCAACTGTGAATATGTGAGATGGGGAAAGCTATGTGATTACTTTTTCATTGTACTTTGGGAGATGCAATAGATAAATGCTGGCCTGGAACATTTCCAATGAATGGAGCTGACATACTCATTATACCACAGTGGTCATTGATTCACTTTGCAGTCAATGGACAGAGGCACCTCCAAAGCACCATCTATCCTAAATGAGGAGAGCAAAGTCAACGAGATGAATGACTTTTTTTTAAGGGATCCTTGGCCTTTTTGCTATTCCAGGTAGTTTAGCGACTACCCCAACCAATAAGATAAACACCTTATCATAACATTATGCAGTAGTTGATGATGAGTACCAATAACTGGATAGTGAACATAGATTTTACTGCAGCACTGCCAAAAGGCTCCACGCTATGTTAAAATCTTCTTGTGCAGGTGCTGTAAAATAAAGCCCTTTATACAGTCATGTATCTTTCTGTGCATGCATCATGCATCCCACTTGGAGACATCTGAAGCAGGAGCCTTGTGGACCAGAGGCTTTATGAGGTGAACCACAAAGAGCTTCTGAAATGTTTTTAAGTGGACTGAATTGTGTCCCAAGATGTTCACAGACCTTTTTTCTTCTCCATTTAATGGTATAAATTTCAGGAACTGTTTTTTGTTTGTTAATGTAGGTAATGTGAACTGCTGCAAAACAAATTGCATTAAATACATTTGTATATCATATCAGATGAAAAATCCAATTAAAATTACTTATTTACCATTAAAAAATGCTCATGAGAAAGAAAATTATTTTTAAATGAATGTTTTTTATGACTGCTTCCAGTTTGGAACTGGTGTATACAGATTTATTATCTAAAGTCATCTTTTTCTAAAAACAAACTGCTCTAAGCAGTCTGAGAGTGTCTATGAATAAGTACTTGCAGCTGAAGAAGAGTTTAATACACATGGAAAGAATGTATTTCTAAGTATCTCCAAGGACAAATCCCTGGTTTTACACAGATTTTCACATTTAATTTTTTCCTGCCTCAAGTAAAAAAGATTTGTTCAGACAAATTAGAATTTTCATATTTAGTTGTTTTACTCTTTTTAAAATTAACCTCAGGACAAGGTAGTTTCCTATCCAGCATTGAACTTAGGCGTTCACTTACTGCTTTGTGAGAAAGAGAGTGGATCAGCTGAATTTTTGTCTCAAGGAAGGACTCTCCAGAGGCTGAGCCACTACACAGTGGTGAAGAACAGATATGTCATCTGGGGAGGCATCAGAAGTGTGGCTGGAAGCTGTTGTTGCCCTTATCACTGCACTACCTCAGCATGATAGCTTGAATTTAGTTAACATTGCTGTCTTCTGTGAAATAGGATGTTACTGCCCTTTCCTCTGAGCTGGCAAACATTCTGGATTAAGTGACTTTGCAGAGATAAGAATTGTGTACAAATAGTAGAAAACAGACACATGCCTCCTTAAGCCTATTTCATTGCTTACCAAATAAGCTCATTAAACACCCACCCTCCCCATCTCCCCCCTCCCCACTTTATTTGTTTTCTTTAGAGCAGGTTTCTCAGTAGTGTTCATAGAGAAAAGCTTTGAACTCTGCTGAAATTGTGGTTATATGTCACATAATTCCTAGAACCCAGAAGCAAAGATATAACCTTATGAAATTGGGTAATTTTGAAGGAAAGTTTCTACTTGGTGTTATATCTATGAAAAAGAAACCCAATACTAACTACCAAGGAAAAGGACAAGCATGAAGTACAGGGCCACCACACTGGAAATCCTTGCAATTAACCCAGCAGGATGCAAACATCATCATCTTTTTGTCATGGTTCTTTTTGCTATTTAAAGTTCTCAGCTGTTTTGTATGCCAGATTTAGAAAGAATATTTCAGATTCTGGTTTGTTTTCTCTGTTCCTATCAAAGCTTCCTGCCCAACACATTCCCATCTCAACATGCTCTCTGCCTATGCACCCATTACAAGGTCTCCTTCAGTGGTGGGATGCACTGCCAATGATCTACTACCTCACCTATCTGTCTGCTCAAGGGATTTTGCTGCTGCAAACACTTGTTGGTTTTTTTAAGCAAATTCTTGTCTTGTCAACAAGATCTGCCTGTGTCAAGGTGGGAATATGAAGTAGATTTAATTCTGGAGGTCCATATACAGTAGAAGATAATCTGAAGTTTCTCGTCTGTTCTTTAGCAGTACTGGACATTCTTTAGTATTCCAGATATATTTTGGACATTAACCTCTGTTGCTTTAGTTACATCTGTACTAATGAAAATTCCTGTGAACGTTTCTCAGCAAAAACTAGCACTAGGAAATTTAAGATAGGGGAGCTTTTAGTACAGTTCAGTTCAGTTCAGTGTTGCTAATAAATTCAATAATACAAGAAATTAAAAGAAATTAGATCTTCTCTGTGAAGATGCTGTAGTGTAAGTAGGATAGTTACAATGAGCTACTGCAGCCATTGTCAAAAGCTGTTTAAAATAAGATTGGATCATTTCATTGTTGTACCATTTTCAGTTGGCGAGTTGTAACTTTGTTTTATGAGTGCTGTTTAATATACAAAATTCCACTGGAACTTGAAGGAGACAGTAATAGTTGTGATGATTTAGGATTAGAAGTATTTGGATAAACATGGATGCTAGTTGTAATAGATCTGAATTGTCACCTGAGATTACATAACCTGATTTATCATTTCACTGAAGAATTGCAGGTAACAATTTACAATATATTTTCATATGTGGTCTTGTCATTGTTTCCTTTAGTAAATAATCCTCCTCTGTATAGCAGGAAAAGAAAAGAGTTTTATTTTTTTCCTAAGGACATGTAAGATTTATAGGAAATACTTATTTTCTATGTAGAAGAACTGATATTATTTGCTCATTCACTTTGATACAGGGACGGACAGTTCTGATCTTCATGTACTTATTTATATTTAATGCATTTTGTTTCTCCTTCATGTTCTGGAGTTGCTAGTGTAACTGCATTTGTGAAAACTTGCAGTTAATTTAATATCCATTTGCCAAAGTTAATAAAAGCATTCAAAAAAAGAGGTTCTTTGTCAACCTATTCCAATGATGATGGTGACTTGACAGGTCATGTCTCAGCTTCCAGAGTCAGAAGGAGACATGAAAGGATTCTGGTAGGAAAGTATAATTAGTGTGTGTTTTTGCAGAAGGGTTTTTGCATAAGTATTTTCGCATAGATTGCCCAATCAACTTTTCAAAACTTTACTATTAAAATTTAATGGCTTGTTTAACAAATATTTTATGTTCCAGCAGTCATGAGCCAGGTAGCCATTTCCTCTGCTCGAAGTGGCTGTCTGCTTGACACAATAGATGCTTTTTTCTCAATGCACGATCACAAGAGAGTACCGCAGACAAATGAAGGCATAGTCACTTTCCATCCCCCTGCTCTGCATTGTGGTGCAAAGGCAAGGGTGCACCTTATTTTCCTCCCTCACTCAGGCCTGTAGACTTTTTGTCAAGGGCGCTGAAGTACATCCAAATTTATTTTCTGATGCAGACTCCTGCTGACTGAAATCTGGGTCGAAACCTTGTGACCTTCCTTCACGTGCATTCTCTCTGCTCCTCAGCAGCAGCAGTGCTCGGTGCCGCACTGCGAGGTTGAGGATCGGCTGCTGAGAGACACATGGCACTGGGCTGGGCTCTGCCTGGAACTGTTGTTAGAAACCTTTCTTACGCAAGAGCTCGAGAGATAATGCACTGCCTATTTAAAAATAACATATTCCTCCAGGAATGCTGTTGTTTCAGTAGTGATCCAGCAGTGTCTCCTAGGAAAGGGAAATAGCTTTCTGAGGTCACGGCAGAGGTCCTGCTCCTTGCGGTGGACAGCAGTGAGTGTCCAAGGAATGGCCTGAAGGCAGGGACATCGCAGAGGTGACCTTCTGAGGTGGGGGTTATTTATTTCTTGCTCCTCCATTCAGAGCAGTTAGCAGCTAGTACAGGTAGGAAGCAGATCTCCTTCGTTTGGTAGCAAGGGCAGAGGGAGTTAACGCAAAGTAATGGGAAGTAGAACATGAATCAAGCAGGAGAAATATAGCTTGAGCATCAGAGAAACTACTTAGCAGTAAGCTGTATTACAGAATCAGGCAGCTTCCCAAGGAGAGATGACGGATTTGTATTGCTCGTGGCATATAAAAGTGAGCTGCGCACAGCACATTAAATACGTTAAGAGGGATCTCACTGTCTCTAGCAGAATGGCAGATTAGATTAATATCTCTAGATACAAATGTGTTGCTATCCAGACAAAGATTTAAATAATTTCCAGAATAGCTCAAATAAACAAAACAGAAACAAAATCCCTTTTCTTTAAAATTTTAAGAAAAAAGTTTCAACTTGTTTTTCCTGTTTGTCTTGCAGAAATTACCTTCCTTCTGTGAACTACACTTGTATATTTTAACTTTTGATACTTTTTCAGTATTATAAAGTTTTTTTAATAATCTGTATTCAATTAGGTGCTGAAAGATGTACTTTTCATGTACACCTATATATTTATATATATATGTATGTATATGCATTTTTAGAGACTTAGGTGACTGAAAATATGTTGCATCATTTTATTTAACAAATTTAAATTACTACATACTTATTCTAGGCAATAGCAAGTGGTATCTACATGGGAGTAGCATACTGTTCAATTTAAGTAAGGATTTTGTAACCTGGGCTTTCATTTTAACCACTTGAATAGATCTGCCTTGTGTCTTTTAGTGAATACTTTGTCCAGAATATCATATAGCCTCTAGTGAATTGTCTTCCATAGTCTGAAGCATTTACTTTCAAAAATATTTAATATGCACCTGCCTGCTAACATACATATCAAATGTCCACGTGAAACTATGAAGTAGAAATAAGGCACTTACTTAAAAGTTTCAAGACATCATACAATTTTGCCATTTAAGACTGTTTAAATCTTCAGGCACTTAGGTAACTTAATTTTTATATGAGGGAAGAAATAGATTTAGGTATTCAGAAGAAGAGGAAGTCAGAGAGGGCTGTGCCAGGTGTTTCAGCTGTAGAAAAACTTAAAGCATGGAAGGAGCAATGTAACAGCAAAGGAGACCTGCTGAATAATTCATCACTGTCTTACACACTTCTGCTGCTGTACCATTATTTAGGAAAGAATATTATATTGTTATTGATTACAGCTGTTGCTGACACGTTTCATTTGCTGGGAGATGTGTGTGCATGCCTTGTATTTCCGACACTTTCACCATCACCAGAGAAACTTATGTATGAGCTCGATTAAAATTTAAGAGGCTGGATGTTACACACACATGTACACACATACTCAGCATTTATCTCTGACACTCCCAGTCTGGGCACAGTGAGCTTGCTTCATGTGTCAGAGGAACTGCCTTCCCACTGATAGTGTTTTTGAAGTGATCAGAAACATTTCTTAAGGGAGTACAAGCAACTTTGCCTTTACCAAAACACCACCGGGAAATAGACTCCTCTGTTACACCAACCCACCACCTCACACCGCCACGGGAGCATGTCCCCAAGGACCTTGGAGCTCCCTCTGCCATGAGGGGAGGCTCCGCTGTGGTGTGATCATGGAGAGACCATTTACATAAGCCAAACCCCAAGGGTGCCCTTTCCTTAGGCTGCTGCAGTTTCTGGTACAAATGAACTTTTGCCTGAAGTTGGCTAAAGGCCAGAGGACCTTGATGGCTGTTGCAGCTGGTAGTACATCTTATTTGAACAGGGAAATGCAATCTTGTTCCTCACATGCTTGAAAGCAAATTCACATGTGTATATATGCGTATATGTGTATATATGCATGCAGATCTATAAGATTAAGAGAGATAAGAGATAAGATTAATATCAATATGGACTATGGAATGAAGCGTATACATATATAGATATATGTGCTGTTATTTGTGCTTTCAGATTTACACTGGAGCATTGTGAGATATTTTTAGTCTTCTGATCATTTTTAGACTTCTGAAACAATGAAGGATATTTTCCTCTGTTGAGGAGAGGGAAAGGCAAGAAATAAACCAGAAATATTTTTCTGATTTGTTTGGTTGATTGGTAAAGGAACACCTGGTATAGATGAAAAAGGTATTGTGATCAAATCTATATTGCCTTGAAACAATATTGAGAAGATTCCAAGTAGCTGTACTGAGCTTTCTCTTAAATATTGAGCTTGTAAGGAATTCTGTGACAAATTCTGAACAGCACAGAAGACTGACAGAAAATAAACTGCTTGTATCCTGGAAAAAACCCTTTCCTTACCGCTCCTTTCATGTCCAAATCAATTAAAAAATAAAAATAAACAAAATCCAAGGAATCCTGAATGCTTTAGTAAAAGAATAATCAAGTTTCCTTGCCCTGATTGAAAATCAGCTTGGTGGAAATAAAATTCACTTTCTACCAGACTTAATCCATGGTAAGATACTGATCTGTTGAAGTCAATGGTGGCTCGCGCAATGATTTCAGAGTAAAGACTTACTCCTAATGGCCTAATGGTTTTCTCAGGTGGCAAACAGTGATTAGATTCATCAATATCTGCTTCTGCTCAGATTTTGGAAGAGACAGTTCACACTTAGCAGGTCAAGTGTCTTAGCAGATTACATGATCCCCCAATCCATCAATCATATGTATAAGGCATATCCCTGTTGGAGATACACAAGCTGATTTGGCAAAGCTTGAATGTCTTTAACTCGCTAAATACTAGATGAGGATTGCTCAATAGAATACTCCATAATATGAATAGATAGTGTTACTAGCAGGTTTGTTGTTGTTCTGTCTCTCTCTTTTTCTTTCTTGGCCTAGAGGAGATTTTTTTTTTTAATTTTATTTTACTCCTTACAGCTTGCATGAAAGACTGATTTTAAATAGATTTCTTGTCACCTGTGTTTGCAGGGAGTCTGTATGGATATTGGATCAATATCTGAATAAAAATTTATGAATATATCTTTAAAAATAAATCTTCAAAATGTTTGGCCTTTACTATGGTAAAATGGGTGAATGCTGCAGATTTAAAAATAGGTTCTTAAAGGCTTTAATGCTTTTGCATCAAAGATATCTCTTACTTCTACTATTTAGTTATTGTGATTTACCTAAAGGAAATCCATACATAGATTAGTCATTGTTTTGATTCTTGGCAGCTAGTAAAGAGAATAGCAATAAATCTCTGAAAATTATCAAGAATGTTAAAAGCTATAGCTTAATCATTATTTATTGTCTAGAGATTTTGGTGTATCTGATTAATTTTCAAGATAAGTGCCAAAAAAAAAAAAAATCTCACATATCTTTTACAGAATGCTCAGCAAAACTCACAATAATATGGTAGTGATTAGTGCAGAGCAATGCTTGCAGAAGTCATATAGTGCCAGTGATTATACTTCAGATCCACTATAAAAGCAAGCTGTTCCTGATGTGCTCCTCAAAAGTAGGACAAAATGTTCTCCATTAGTCTGTTGCTACTTAACATCTTCCTCTACGTCATGTCTTGATTTTTCTCTCCTGCCATCTGCAGAAAAAACATGTCTCTCAACCTGCTAGATCCTGAGATGGCAATATTCAGAGCTGTAAGAGGAATTAGGCTGTGTGAGAAGTGAATCTTGTCATGGTGGTTTTGCAGAAGCTTTTAAAAATATACAAAGAACAAAGCTGACAGTTTTTTTTGATTTTTATCTTCAGTAAAAGGAACTGTATCATTTTTCACATATAAAATCATATCTAAAATTCACATTTGAAATTTAAATATAAATTGTATTCTGTGATTTTATTCTATTTTTGCTGCCAAAATTTATGAACATTTACACCTTTATTCTCAACCTTGGTCATTAAGTTTTAGAGCAATGTGAGAGCAGAATGCATTATGGACCAGCTGAATGTAGCTTTTCTTTCTCTAGAAATGAAAATATTTCATAAATATTTATACGCAAATATGTAATAATTGTTAAACATGCTCGTGTGTGTGTATATATACCTTGTATTACATGAAGAAGGCTCCCACTATGTAGAGAGCATTGTGGACTGTTGTGACAATCTGTTTTTGTCCCCTTGCAAGTGTGTCCCCCGAAGCAGAATGCTGATGATATGAGCCTGGATCCAGGTGTCCTACTGGACTGACACTTGGTGCTGAGCGTTTCACCAGTCCTGGCTGCCTCCTGCAGCTGCTTGGTACATTTTCAGCTGCTTTTATAAGATGCAAAGAAAGAGCAGGAGTGTGTTACTTCTGTGGGGCAGCACTGGAACCTCTCAGGACTGGTTGATGATAAATGTGGAGTGGGAAAAGTGCAGGAAAAAAATGAAGTAATACACCTAAATTCATTGAGCTTTTCAGATAGAGAAGCTCTTGTGACCTAGTGACACAGTGAATGGTGGCATTTTTTTGTAACATACATTTTTTCCTGATGAGATAATGCCTCAAAACTAATGCCAAGAAGCTCATGGAATTATTCTCTATGAGAAACATGGCTGGTTTGGAAAAAAAATTAGAGGCTTAGTGGGACTCAAAAATGCATTCTGCAATACAGCAACAAACTTGAGGATTCTCAGTAAATTATAAGTGTTGTGACTGTAAGGAAGCACCTATGGACAAAGAGATACAGAGAGCTAGGAAATGGAATGTCTTTGCCCTCTGTTGACAGAGGGCAAAAAATATTAGGGGATACAACTAAGGATCTCATGACAGGCTGAGATAGCATAAGATGTGAAGTTTTATCAAAGCCAGTGAAAAGTGGTGGAGCTGTGCATTGAAGGAATGTCTCACCAGTGTCCATGTGTCATGTGGCAGATGTCTGAGACTTTTGACATGTAGAGTGTTCTCCGCCTTTGGTTCTCTTTCTCTGTTTCAAACATTCTCCCTTTCTCTCTCCCATGTGGCTTCAGTTTTGATTTTCTTTTTAAATGAACTTCTTTTGCTTAACAGTGAATATTTGATTAACAGCTACCCAAATACTCTCCAACTTCCACTCCAGGTATGGAGGTTTTGATGTTGTCTTTGGGTGGGTTTTTTGTTGATTTTGTTTGTTTGTTTGGTTGGTTGGTTTGTTTTGCTTTGTGGTTTTTTTGTTTTGGTTTGGTTTGGTTTTGGTTTTTTGTTTGTTTGTTTTTCTTCTTTTTTGTTGGTTTGGTTTTGGTTTTTTTTTTTCCTTTTTTCGTTTTGGTTTTTTGTTTGTTTTGTTGGAGGTTTTTGGGTTTTGCTTATGTTTTTGGTTTTGGTTGGGTTTGGTTTGTTTTTTTATGTTTGTTTTGGTTTGGGTTTTTTTTGGTGTTTTTTTTTTCTTTTTTGTTGCTGTTACATCTTTCACACTGGCTTTTTAATCTGGGAGTTTTTATCACTGCTGTTTTTTGCAACTTGCTGGCATCACCATTTTCTTTTTTCCTATTCCATTTTGCTTTCCATGCTATATTTCATTCAGTAGTGAAAGGGAGATTGGCAGGTATTTTGTGCCAAAAATTGAAGGGTTGGAAACAAAGGGTTTTACAGAAGCAGAGAGAATTATTTATTGTGGAAAAAATTCTCAGCGATCTTTTAAAATTAATTGAAATACCTTCAGTACTGGAAACCCAAATATCACAGCTTTGTGAAAGAGCTTAGCCTAAAGCAGACTGATGCCAATAGAGGGATCACAAGTGATTTATAGTCAATTGGCATTAAAGCTGATTGAAATCTGTGACACTTCTGTGAAAAAGATGCCCCTCTCTCTGGGATTAACTAGCCTTAGTTTATATTTACAGTGTGCATATAGCTGCTGTTGCCATAGGATTGCCTTTCATATTCTGCTATGTACTGTGTCATGTACTGTACTATATTATGTAGCATGATTTTAAAGATTTTTCTGTTTTCCATTTTACAGTTAAGAACTGAGGCATGCACTGCTTCTATGGCTTGCTCGGGGTAAGATGTGGATGTCTGTTTCAGAGCAAGGACTTGAATTTCAATCTTGTGAGTCAGTGCCTTAGCACTCAAACAGTTGCTACTTTCTGGCACCTCTCTAGTAATCAAAGACCAAAAAAGTGAATGGTAAAATGTCTATGGTATACGAAATTTTATATTGAATAAGAAACAGAGGGGAAGAATTAACCTAAAAAAGCCCGTCCTCTAAAATATTCTTATACTATTGAAACTGGGCCACTTGGGCACCCAGGGATTCAAGATTCATGGATTTAGGACAGCAAACATGAAGGTGCTTGGTTGTATATCCCTGTGGCTGAACAACTCACCAGGGACGCAGGAGTCTTAGGGATCTGCTCATTGCACTGTTCATGCATTTTATATTAGAATGTTGTCAGGTAAAGAAAAAGAAAGGAAGAATAATGGAAATTAAATCGCCCCCTCCTCCCCCTGAAGCAGGCTCAAGTTAAATTTTAGGCATAAATATGAAGTTTATTCTGCATTATTCTCATGGAAAGTAGGTATTTAAGACTGCTTGAATGAGATGTTGCAGGCATGATCAGAACAAATGCCTAGAACATGGTGCACTATGAACACCATAAAATAGATAAACTCAATCAATTTCTGCATTTTTAATCCTTTATGCAAATATTTTATTTTTATTTGTTTTAGAGAATACTATTTGTTTTTACTGAGCATAAAAGAGGTACAGGTGTGTAATCTAAATGACAACTGTCTGCAGTTTACCATGTGCCCCTGCACATGATGAATAATGGGTGAAAAGAGAAAATTTGGTCAGCAATAATATTGTCTCTTCAACTGACATCACATCAATATGAGAAGGCTTTGGCATGTCTTCATGGACATGATTCCCACAGAATTGTAGAGTTATAGAGAAGAAATGTTACAGTTTTAAATTCCACTCTCTTTTGATAAAATATTTCTAGATTAAAACTGAATTGGTTGAAAGCCCCTTCCCTTTCTTTGCACTGTCATCTACATCTATGTATATCTTTCAGATTTTTTTTCTATTTTATTGTGGTTCCTCCTTTAACAATTTTCAGCAAATATTCCTTTGCCAGTGTTCTTGACAAGTTTTATTGCTACACTTCAACATCCTCCTCCACTTAAAGGTAGAATAATGCAAGTCATCTTGCTCTAAAAAGTAAATAAGGTAAATGCCATTTCTTTTCTTATTTTTCCTTTGGCAACATGCTTTTCTCTGTTTCCACTGTGAAAAAAAAAATCTCTTTTTTTTTAAGGGTGGCCCTATCTTGGAAAATTCTATAAAGAATATAGTGTTATGAATTTAAAGATTTGGACAAGGAGTAGCATTATCTTGATGGACACAGTGAAGTTTTAAGCAGTGACTTGAGTAGATGTGTCCCATTTACACGCCTCTGTAATTTTGAAGATACACCCAAGTTGCAAAATATTTCTTAATGTCTGTTTCATGGCTAGTAAATAGAATCATAGAATTATGGAATCACTTATGTTGGAAAAGACCTTAAAGACTAGTGAGTCCAACCATTAACCTAACACCCCCAAAATCCACTGCTAAACCACATTCTTAATCACCACATCCACATGTCTTTAAATACCTCCAGGGCTGATGACTCTACCATTTCCCTGGGCAGCCTGTTCCAAAACTTGACAACCCTTGCAGTGAAGAAATGTTTCCTAATACCCAAGCTAAACCTCCAGTGGACCACCTTGACATTGGTTCCTCTTGTTCTATCACTTATTTATTGTTATCTGGGAAAAGAGACCAATGCTTACCTCACTACAACCTGCTTTAAGGTAGTTGTAGAGATCTGCAAAATAAAAAAAAAATAAAAGAGCAAAAGTCTGTTATTTAGCTCAGAGAGCAAGCAGTATGTCACAGTTCACATTCATGCAGCTAGATGGTTTTAAAGGCAAGATGATCAGTGTCTTGCAATTTGGGGTCTCCATTCCTAGATAAGCCCTGAACTACACCACAGTATTTTCTGTGACAGCAGTAGTTGCCTTAAAACTGTAAAGGACTGTGCCTCTAAACATGCTGACTGTGCCCTACTCCTGTTTAGTTTATGAAGCTGGATGAACCTTTGATTTTTATAGTGCAGTGGCACTGTAAGAAGGAACAATGCATACTGAGAAATGAGCTACTCACATTACTACAGTTTTCTGCCTGCTACCCTGAACCTCAGCAGTATTGTGCTTTCCATAGTGGTTAGTATTTGGGGATTATACACCCAAAGAATGATAAACACCAGGAATTATAAATCCCAGGGAATGATGAAACCTTGGGATTAAGCATGGATTTCTGGAACTCAAAGTCTGTACATGCAAACTCAACTGGGGACAAAGCCCAAGGAACATTTGATTAAGAGGGCAAGCATGACTGCTTATAGGATACCACATGCTTTTGAAAAGTCATTCTGAAAAAGTGGTCATATCTGAAGAATTAAAGCTAATATTCTTAGTGTGCATTGCCTGATAATTCTGTATGTATTGAGAGGTCCAATTACAAGAGTTATTATTAAAAAGCGGAGCTTTTTTCCTCAGTCTGCCTTTGTGCATGCAACTTGTGTGCTTTAACCTGGGAGAAGACTTCAATGAGTGAAAACTAGTGAAGAGGAATTGGATGCCTATCTTACGTAATTTTTTGTTTGTTTTGGATGGGGGAACTATTCAATTTAAGACATTTAAATACTCTCTCTAATCTAACTGTTTTCTTTTATGGAGTGCTATTTCTTTTCAGAGGTATCCCAATTTTCTTAGTTTTCATATCTTATCTTATAAAAGACACCAGCAACATACCTCGCTGAATATTCCTATGTACTGTGGCTGCTCCTAAAATATCAATGTCTAGTAAGATCCTTATTAAAAAGTGGAGTTTTTTGGCTGTTTTTTTTTTGCATTAGTGGACATGCATGTTGATATAGAAACACGCTACATGTCTTCCTACTTCCTTCCCTCCTTCTTTCCTTCCTGCTTTTCTTCCTTTGTTCCTTTACACATAACTGCTTGCAGGTTGCTATTATCTTTTACCATCCAGGAGGGACATCAATCATTTTGAAGCTGAAGTTATTTTCAGGAAAATGCTCAGGTCTTTTCATATTGAAAGATGCTTGATTTAATTTGAGATATGAAACATTCTTTTACCTGTCCATGGAGTCTAAGAATTTGACTCCCTTATGTTGTCACTGTAAAATAGAAGCAAAAATAATTATGCTTCTGCCAAAGACATTCATTCAGTTTTACTTTCTTATTGCTGAAGCAGCTTGAATGGCACAGCATAGGTTTAGGTACTCAGAATACACAGCTGTGAGAAGTGTACTGTTAATTTTATCATCTCAGAGGGAACCAGGCCTGAAATAGGTTATTCCAATTTGGTACTGTAGCAAAGAATTCATCTGGGGCTGGCCTCAGCGTCTGCTTGAAGCACTCAGACGTCATCTTTGAAGCTAGCTGAGGGACTATACTGTCATCCCAAAGGAAGCAGAGTGGATTTGTTCCATTTGTCTATTTGTGCTCACTTTTCTTCTGAATATGATAGAGTCAAATGAGGCAAGCTCAGGAGCTTTACAAGCTCTGTGACATGGTGTGGCTCTTAAGTTTAACTAAATTCGTATTTACATAAGCATGGTTGGTTTGATTCAGCAAACATTTTGCATTCATATTCTGACTGAAAACACAGAGGGTCTGACTGCTTCTGTAGAGGTGACATCATACTCTGGCAGTGAAGTAAGTTACCTAACTCAAACCCAATATGTAGTTCCTAGAAATACCTCATTATTCACACACACACACCTTTCTTCTTTTCTGACAGAACTCTTCCTGAGGTGAGATACTTTTTCAAACTAGCATCAAGTTCCTCAGAAAAATAGCTATGGATCCTTCCGAATGAAGTCAAAACAGGAGCTTGTGCAACTAAGTAGTGTTTTCCCCCTCCCCGCAATTGGAAATTAAGTGCCTTCTTTGCTCTGTCCCTTCTGTGTTTCTGGACTAGAAACTCTAAGGAGAAAAGGAGACACATTTTTGTTGTGGTGGTTGTTTTTTT
>VYXD01012642.1:305751-348528 GCA_013397195.1 Hylia prasina
TTAATAGTAGCTCCCTGGGTTGATGGATAATATTCATAAAATAATTTAAGGTGTGGCATGGAAACTTCCTCTTTCAGTCTATCTGTGGTTAGCCTCAAAGTTTTACAGATGGCTGCAAGACAACCCATAGAATCTTAATGCAAATTAGAATTTCAGTGTGACTATGACTGAGTATGAAGAGAATGTGCAACTAAATACATCAGAATAAATTAGTAAAGAAATCTGTTTTTAAATGGCTTAAAAAGCAAATTTCTGTTTAGCTGTCTCTGCTATACATATATATTATCAATTTAATATTGAATCAATTCAATTTCTGCTGTAGAGGTAAAAATTAATGTGCATTCATTAGCTACAGACACCAATAAAAGGAAAGCTGAATGATCATTCAGACTATTTTACAATCTCATGCCTAGGAGTGGTTATTTTGGGTCAAGGATATTGTGAAGGAGAGGGCAAACAAGGACAAACAAGAAAGCTTGCTCATTTGCTCCTATGTTTTGCCTGTTCTAAATTTGGCTGTTTGCAGGGAATTCAATCCTAGCATGTTTAAAAGCAGTGCTGAATGAACAAAAGGTTGTCTGGAAAAAGGGGACCAGATTCTTAGTTGATGTTAATTGTCATGGCTGCACTTATGTCAATTAAAATATGGGTTGCTATGTACAATATTCTAGAAAATACACACATATGCATATTGAATACATGTATATCTTTATCTTAAGGTATTAATGAAGAGGAAGGCAGAATCAGATAAATATTTACATTTTAATGGGCATAGAGAGTAAGCCTACTCACAGGTTATATTTTTGTAGTTAAATGTAGACTAAGAAATGTGAAAATTAAGACTGGTAAATGTTAAATAATAAACTTGTAACTTAGTAGAAATTTCACAGTAGAATACTTACACAGAAGAAAGATTAATTTTAGGATTCCACTCATAATTTTTAGGAGCCCTAGTCTTCGAGATGGATTCTGTTGCATTAAATATTATCCAAGTACTGCTAAGGCCACACCTAAAGTACTGTACCAAGTTCTGGGCTCCCCAGTAGAAGAGAGGTAGAGACATCGAGTCCAGTGAAGGGCCAGTAAGATGCTTAGGGGATTTGAGCATCTCTCCAGTGATGCAAAGGCAGAGAGATCTGGAACTATTCAGAAAACAGAGAAAACAGGGCATGTGGGGACCATACCAATGCATATGAATATCTAAAGGGAGGGAGCAAAGAAGAGCAATATAGTGTTTTTAGTGGTGCCCAATGACAGAGCAAGAGGTAATGGACACAAACTGAAACATGGGCGGTTCCTCCTGAACATGGCGAAACATTTTTTTTCACTGTGAGGGTGACCATGCACAGGGACAGTTGTCCAGGGAGATTGGAAATCCTTGCAGATATTCCAAATCATCTCTGTGTGTCCCTGCTTGAGCGTGGGGGGTTGGTTTAAATGGACTCTTTTCCATCCTCAACCATTCTGTGGTTCTGTGAAACAGGACTGGTAACTGCTGAATTTTTGAAAGTTTGAAGCTTGTTTATGGTGCTGGACTTTTTGGAACAGTGAAATGAGGACTATTTTAGGCATCCATTTTAATTTATCTATTAGAAGACTTAAAACTCAAGGAAAATAAAATGCTATCTTATGCAAATGAGATATTAGTCTTATACTTTATGTGTAGTGGAAATGATACTCATGCAAATAGAGTGTAAAGAATGTAGCTGAGCTAACATGCTAATTCCTCTTAGCGTTAGAAGAAACAAAACTGATGAAAATGAGACTTCACTGAAAGAAAAATATTCCAAGACTGGTGGGAGCCCATGTCTAAGAAGGATGTGAAATAGCCAAACCTAAAACTGAAGCTAGTGCTTGGATTTGAACCTTACAATTTCTCTTTCATAAGTGGTCTATTTTCAGTAGATTACTATATCGAGACCATTCTATGCTAACAAGAAGATACAAAAATATTGTGTACACACACACACACACTACTGTTACCCATGAAGTATCTTAAAGTACAACAAAGCATGAAGAGTAGGATGGAAAGAGCAATCAGAGGGAGAAAAGCTTCTGAGAGAGTCTTACCTCACAGCTTTTTCAGGTAGCTCTTGGACAGACTGAATATGGAAGGGAAGAGCAGGTGTTCATCTGAAATAAGGTCACCAACGAATAGAATATCAGACACAGTTTGCTAAAATTGGGTCTGACTCATTTTGGAACAGTATGAAATATTTTTTTTCTAAAAAGGACCAGTTCTCAAAAGGATTTTTTTTTTTTTCTCCAAAGAGCTGGTTGGTCAGTCTGCTTTTGGAACATCATCTGAAGGGCTGAGTTGTTGAGAAGTGCTGTTACTAAGCCATTCAACCTTTCATTTTGAAAGCCTTTGCTCTTCCTGTCTTCATGAGAGTAGTGAAGGTTAGCTAGTATGATAAAATGATGCTCAAGTATTTTGTCTTTTCAGTTATCTTATATTCTGTTCTGACACTCTTCAATCTATTGTATGCCTACAGAGCATTATAAATGTATCAAGATATAGTTTGTGGTTTATCATTGTCAAAATATAATGGAACTGTGATTAGTACAATAAATGCTGAAAGCACTAAAACCCAGGAAATAATACCAAATCTTCAAGAAAATTCCAAATTAGGTCTTTCTAGTTGTATACAAAATGTAACCTTGTGTTTATTGTCAAGCACAATGCTAAACTATTTTTAACAAGAACAGACCTTAGTGATCAGAGCTATAACAAAGAAGGATATATTAGGCTGCCTTATAAAAGATAATTTCTTCTCTGTTCCTGTCTGAAAGATATGGCTATTAATCAGTCAGACATTGTGTGTTACCTAAACATTGAATTAAGCCAATCAACAGAGAAAAGATGGTAGAGTATCAGCGATAAAAGAGCTTGGACACCTTGTGATGAAGACAAAATTAATTAGGAGGGGTTTGGGCAAAGCAAAGGGTTTCCTTTGTGGTCCTGCTTCTGAACTCTTATCACTCATGTCTGCTGATGTCCTTTGCCAGCGTCTCATTCTTAACGTTTGCTCTAAATAAAGTCCCTCAAGATGCTTAGTTTATTTAAGCCTGGTTAAGCTTAAATAGCTGTTTCTCATGCTGATATGACTCTTTTTTGTTAAACTCTTGAACTTTCTGTTTTAATTTTTGAGATTTCTCTATCACAAGAACTAACTAATGCTTTTTTTAGCAGAGCAAAATCTATTGGAGCATTACAAAACAGGGAGATGGTCTTTTTCTTATGCTCCTATTTTATATGGAAATATTAGATGATGTGTAAAACAGCTCTTTAAAAATCTTGAAGATATGACTGATATCAACTTTATTGACATTACTTCTAGGTATTCTTATATTATTACTTGTTTCAAAATGGAAAAATATCTCCCTTGTAGGAACAAAATTGGAACAATAAAGATGAGGAAAACCCATGTCTCTGCATTATTCTGTAAATCCTAATTATAATTAGGAAAAAAAGAAAAAGCAAATTACTAACTTTTCTAGTATCTTGTAATATTTTTCATTGAGACCATTTTTACATTTGAATTTTACATTGACTTACATTTCACCCTCAATTTTGATGGTTTTTAAAGCAGATAAATTAGCTGCTAATACATTTATGCTATATCCAGGAATATTCTCAGTTCTGTTGCTGCATGTTCAGTTACTGATAAATTATAGAGGGGATCATCCCAAGCACGATGTCATTTACGTCTGATGAGAAAATGCAGCTGCATGGTTCACACTCAGATAAGATTAATATATCTATACTGTTCTGGGGAATTTTCTTGCTAGCATGTTGAAGAAATCTGTTGAGTTTATTTTAAAGTCATTCATAACGTTGGTGATGAGCTTGCTGATGATGCCCATATTCAGTATTAATTTGTCATACAAAATACTAGAGGTTGTTCTTATTAAGGATGACAGTACATTTCCAGCTGTTTAAATACCTAAAATATTCTGTCTAAATTAAAATTCTTGACCTATTACTACCTGAACTGATAATTAGTAAAATTCTTTATAAATTCCATTATCTATGGGAACCAGTAAGTAGCAAACTAACAATTTATTACTTTTCTTTTAAAATACAGATAGGGGAAAAGTGGAATGATATAAAATTTGCCTATTTGAATTTGCCTTTAAGAAGGTTTACACAGGGTGAACCTGGATTTGTAAAAAATCTTTTGTCTCTCATGGAATTCCCTTAGAACCTAAAACTATATTAATTTGAACCAAGGGTAAAATCCTAACCTATTGCAACAAATTATAAGGCTGCTTTAGCTTCCACTAATTTATTGTTGTTGCCTACTGGAAAAATCCTGAGAAGCATGAATGTAAATGCACCTAATTCGTTTACATTGTGATGACAACTTAATCGGAAATAATCTTGCTGTTCATATTATTTTCTTCACATACATGATTTGTACTTTGACATTTCCATTAAGTGTCCTTGTTTTTAGGAGTGGATCTTGATGGTTTGAGATATTTTCTGAAAAATATCAAGGAATTTTAATACCAACATGCTTTAAAATTTCAAACATGATTTAACATTTTCAATTCTTTTATTTATCTTTGCCTCTGTATTTCAGTCATGTCCTCAGCCTCCATTCTCTGACAAGTCTCTGGACTTTGGTTTCTATCTGGAGATATGGTTTGTTTAGGTAGCAAAAGCACTCAGCTGTAAGCCAGAAGCTGTGGTTATTATTTAGAATTAACAATGTTGAAAATGCAGTGCTTGTTTTTTCAGTACAAATTTTGGTTCTGTTTGAAGGCATTGGGCCAAAGTCACGAACAATATGAAAAGCTATAATTCTCTTGATGTTTGTGTATTCAGTCCTCTAACTCTGAGCCTAGATTGGCCCATTGCCTATACATTTCAACTTTCAGAGGATCTGATACCAGAGCAATGGACACAAAATGCATTTGCCTGTCAATCCTTTTCAACTGCTCGATGGTCAGTATGGTATATTCTCTATAGCTGTAATTATAATTCTCAAGGGATAGTCAGAGCTTTCATTTCAGACAATGCTTGTTGCCGCAGGGGGAACAATAAACATGCAGATATTCTTAGACAGCCACTGGCACTCACAATAGCTGTTCCTAGATGTATAGGATCATAAAGCTGATGAATTGTATGGTTTGTTGTGCACTTTTTTTATATAGTTGCCAGCAGTCTCAAACAGCAAATTAGTCCAAAGGCTGAATTAATTTATAAACTTCATCTAAGCTAGTATCAATAGCCCAGTGAAATGGCAAAGAGAATTGTGTGATAAGTTTAAAAAGATGCATAGACTGCACAATTAATTTCAAAGTTATCCTTATCTGCCTGGTAAATAAACACTTTTAGATTGGTAGGTCTAGATTGATAAGAGATGGACTCCATTGGGGTTTCCCTTATCCTGAATCAGAACTTGACCGCACATTGGGAAAAGTATAGGAACCAAAATGATCCTCTGGTACTGTCCTACATCCTCCTTGAGGATCAGCCAGCTTTGTGCACAATTGACTAGGAGCAAGTGCTGGAACATCTTAGCACAAAGAATGGCGGGCTCTGTTCTCATCAAAACAACTGAGTGCAGAAACAAAAGACTGCTGTTAAAGGAATCACTTGTACTACAGGAGGCACGCATGCAGGCAAGGTGGGCCTGGATTCTTGGTCTTGGGTGCCAGTCCATCAACTCACTGGCTACTGCAGATAAGACCTGGGTAGCAGAATGAGCTGCCCTCTCCCTCCCCCTCTGCATGTGACAGTATGACCTGGCTACAGGAATCAGAGATGGAAATGGAAATGGTCTGTCATTCCTTGTCATAAACAACGGCTGTTCGGAAGAAATTGAAAAAGGTTCTAAAGTGGAGGCAAAAGTGCATTCCTATTATAAATGTCATTTATTTAAATACCAGGATCACTGAAAGGGTATTTCATTCATTTTCTTGCTTTTGAAAAATTGAAGGAATATGTCAGAGAGTTTCACCTCAATGATCACAGTACAGAAAGCAAGGAAACAAGAGGTCAACTGGCAGTTGTCGGTTTTCCCATTACATTATACATCAGAAAATTAAGCTCTCTGTGATTTAGCATTTGTGTTGTTTAATGCTTTCATCCAGTTTTTTAAAAAAACACTTAAAAATAGTATTGAAACTCACAAATCCTCAATTCTGTCAGAATGTAAGTAAATTAGCATTATTAATAATTAAATTGTTACGCCTTATTGTTCTGAAGGTACTTTGAGTACTGCTGCTAAGCCATTTTTTGTGGGCACTATAAAGCTTATCAGTATAACAGATTATTTACCCAGTACCTTTTGTTTAAGATTTTATTCTTTTAATAAAGGTAAGAAACTGAGGAGCTGATTATTTTTGTTGTCTTAGCTGGAAAGCACTAAATGGATTACTTCTTTCAGAGTTGTGTTTGAGTAGGTTTGGTCAAATTTCACAGTAGTCTGTATCTTTTCCATTCACAGAATTCCCACAAAAGCAATGATCTTAGTAACTTCAACACCTTAAAAATACTTGAATGACTTTGTTTTCAGATGTTACTGTGATCAGCCAAGCTTCCGTGTGACAAGAGTGAAGGAAGAGTGAAAGGTCTCTTGCATCTTTTCTTTGAAGCCATACATCTTCCCCTTCATGTGACTTCATGTGTATATCTTTTTGTTCTGGGCAGAAATAGTTTTAGGATGAATGAAGGCTGGCAAAGAAAAGAGGGATTGTCTGGAGGTCCCACATGGCCTACATTTGTAAAAATGATGACGAAAATAAGGACAGATGTGAAAAAAGGTTCAGGTATTTTTAGGCACATACATTTACTCCACTCACTCCTCCTGTAGATAACTATGAATGAAAAGGTAGAGGATTAGGTTCTGGATATTTAATATTGCAATTCTTCCACTGTAAACTTTCATGTGTGAGTAGTCCACTGTTCTTCCAGTCAGGCAAGAGAGGAAAGGGATGGAAAACAAGTTAGAAGTTTGCTGTGAAAAATACTGCTGCATTAAACATCCTTTGAAATATAAGCTTTGCAACAGGAGATAGACACCACAGCTGAAAGACAAGGGAGATAAAATTAGAGGCTACGAAAAAAAGTATGAATACCTGTGAAAATTCATTTACCTTGTCTAAACTCAGAAGCTAAAAGTAACCCAATCCTGCTTATCAGAAACTTAGCGGATATCAAGTGAATTATTCTAAAGGTGTGACATATTTTTTAACCATTGAGAACAGGGGTTTAGTTAATAAGAGCATGATGACTTTTTTTCTCAAGATGTCATCTGCACATCAGGGTAAGTCACAGGAGGAGGATATATGTGCTGTGGGACAGAAACTGGGATTATTACACTAATTGCTTATGAGTTGGTCAGAGTAACCACAAGAACATCTTATCTTATGTTCTTTAAATGAAGAAGACTGCCAATTGGGTTTTTTAAATGATTTGAGTCAAATAATTAAACAATTAAATCATTGAATGAGTTTTGTGTTTCTCCCAATTTTACCACTAGACAGCAATCAGATAATTGCCTCCAATAAAAAAAAAAAAAAAAAAAAAAAAAAAAAAAAAAAAAAAAAAGTGGAGTGATATTAAGGGTTTAACTTCTGTTACGGGACTCAAACTACCTGTGATTGATAATGTGTCTGCAAGGTTTGGGAGCCTTATTGATCGTACAAAGTTTGAAGTTTCTCAGAATTACTTTGCAAAATACTTATGAACTCCCATGGGACTAAAATACATAGAACTTAACTAAATGCATCCTTTATTTTTTAAAACCAATTTGAAATACCTGGTAAGAAAAATGGAAAAAAAAATTTAATTCAACAGAATTTTAAAATTTTGGTAAATTAAATTTTGATTATGAATGTCTGCAATGTTTAAATTAATTTTGAAAATTAAATTAAAATTTGAAACTATATTGTGAACACAATTTAAATAACACCAGAACTCAGAGTAGTTGTCTAGTCCTCTGGCTTTAGAGGGAAGTTTGGGTTTGTTGCATTCATTTTCAGCTCTACTTCATGGATTACTGAATGTTTCTGTGCTGTAAATCTGTCTTTTCCCCCACCTCTGAAAACTGTGCTCTTGGGCCAGTTTCAGAAGGTGTGCATAACTAACTTCCATCACTTCTGTACAAATAAAACAGACTGCTGGATTCTTTCTTCCCCCAGGTCAATAGCTGTGAAACTGCATGCTCCTCCTTTTATTCCTCTGATTGTAGTATTGCTTTACCCAGAAAAAACTGCTTTATATGCTTATCTTCTCAGTATATTTTTGCTTTGTCTTCCTGAGTCTTAAGCCATATATAATTTTTTTTCCTCAGAAACCATCTTCCAGAGAGAACTAGAGCTAAACCTCTTTAAGGGCTGCACCTTTCAAAATGACCCACTGCAGACAGATTCAGCAACTTTAATTTGCTTTTACCTTCCTTCAGCAAAACAGAGATCACAATTCAGTCATCTTCTGGCAAGAAAAACAAATAGTGACAACATGAAGCACTCTGGACTTCTCAAAGAGCATTCAGAGTATAAAAAAAGCCAAGTTCATATTTGTTTATTTTGCCTTTTGGTTTTAGAGCAGTTTAAGTCCACCTGAGTGATATTTTCAAATTCTCTCCTGCTACTAGGGATCTGCATGAATATTTTATTTACAAGCCACATGGCCTTCTTCCTTAAATTGTTCATTCATTCTTCTAAGAGCCAAAAAGCACAGAAGAGGCTACAAAATATCTGATAAATCCTGAGATCAAATGCCGAATGTGAAACTTCCCTTGGACTTTTTTGGGGATGTTCCCTTCCTTCCCTTTATTGGGGAGGGAGGAAAAAAGAAAAAGAGGAGGGTATAATTGCAGTTGTTTACAAAGTCATTTTATTCTCACTTCTGCTCCAGCAAAGGTGAGACTAAGGACAGTTGATCACAACAAATAATCTTTTGCTAAACTGGAAGCTTTACTTAGCTCAACCACTCTCATATACAACATTGAAGCTCTCCTTTGATGGTGTTGTTTATTCTCATTGTATGAGTAATTTTTATACTTAAGTGACTTCAGAATTGAGCCTACAATAAAGTCAGCGTGAGTGAGGATACTGTTTTAGAGGCCTACGAAATGCTTGTTTTAAATGGAAGAAAATTCTAGAAGAACCCCCTTTCCTTTTTACTGCAAGTGGAACGGAAGCTGAGAGAGAGCCGTAATTCTACCTCTGCCACTGCATAATGGGAGCCAGGGGCATGGGGGACAACACTAGAGGAAAGCAAAATTTGAAAGCTGTTTAAACAGCAGAGACTATGAAAGCCAGATGCATAACAGAGTAGAACTGTACAGACATTTCAAGGTGTGCAGCCCTCTAGTGTTTTAAGATCAAATACTGTGAACAGTGGGATCCAACAGCTTTTCTCCAGCTAAGGGAGCTTTCTGCTGTGCCAAACAACTTTTGTATTTTCATTCCCAGCTGAAGTGTAGCAACGGAGAGACCTGATTCAAGTAAATTACTCACGCATCAGCTGCTTGCCTGTATGTCACTTACATGGAACAAGTTACAAGTTCCAGCAGCTTTTATAATCAGTGCAGCCGCTCACTGAAGAAGACATACTTTGCACAGACAGATTCTGTCGTTTATTCTGTCGGTTCCATACTTGCCAGATATGGTATATCACATAAAATCTCTTTATTTTATGGTGCTTTGCAATGGTTCTGAATTTCACTGAAAAAAAATAGAACCACACATTTTTACTTTCAAAAATGAATTTGACCCATTGATCTAATTTGGTTCATTCTATTTCACCAGTAGCCACTGGTGAATGTGCCAACTTTCTGAGGCAAAATGTTTCCACAGAGGTGCCTAGTAACCTGTTCTGGAAACTTAACTCAAAATAACCATTCCTCCCCTCAAAACAGCCCCAAAAATAAGTCCCAATGTGGCAGGAGCACATCACACACAGACCCCAGCCCCGCTAGCCAATGTGTGTCTGCTGACAGACTTTACTGCCCCTATCTTCGTGTCTTACAGCAGCACACCATGGCTGTGGCAGTGTGCTGGTTTTGGCTGGGGAAGAGTAGTCAGTTTTCTTCAGAGTAGTTGGTATGTGTTTCCAATTTGTGCTGAAAACAGTGTTGATAATATGGAGATGTTTTAGCTATTGTTGAGCAGTTCTTGTGCAGAGCCAAGACTTTTTCTACCTCTCACCAGTGAGGAAGCTGGGAGTGCACCAGCTGGGAGGGGAGACAACTGGGACAACTGGCCCCAACAGACCAAAGGAATATTGCATACCATATGGCATCCTTCTCAGTGTGTAGAGTTGGGGGAAGAATAAGGAAGGAGGTGATGTTCAGAGTGATGGTCTTTGTCTTCCTAAGTCACCATTCCATATGATGAAGCTCTGCTGTCCTGGAGATGCCAGAACACCTGCCTCCCCATGGGAAGTAGTAAACAAATTTCTTCTTTTGCTTTTGCTTTGCTTTACCTATTAAACTGTCATTATCTGAAACCATGTGTTTTCCCACTTTTACCCTTAACAATGCTATCCCCATCCCACTGGGAGAGTGTGACCCAGCAGCTGTGTGGGGCTGAGCTTCCTGACGGGATTAAAGCAGAGCAGGTGGATGCACCATGACCTAGGGCTGGCCCCTGGTGGGGCAGTAAGGAGGGTAGGGCCCCTTGGCCAAGAGAGGAGTCGTCCAAGGAGGAGCCCAGCCCAGGAACCAGGCTTGGGCTGTCACCTTGTACAGCCACAATCCCTGGCTGAGTAGCTGTCCGTGGAGCCCTGCTCACAACAGACCACACCAGGTCTGTGAGGTGAAGCCTTGCCCTGGGGACTGGGACACTGCCTACAGAGTCCCAGGGGATGTGTGCCCTCACACTACCCCCAGGTGAGTGATTTTCTTTCAACAGGATGTCCATCAGTGATCCTATGGCCCTTTGGGTGGGGCAGCCCAATCTGCTGGTTCCTCTGGGGCTCCGTGTCCATCTGTCAGTGTGCACTTTGGGCCATTGCCCTTGTCCATATAGTGATGTTTTACTCAGCAGGCACAGGGAACTCATAACCTCTTGAACACCATGGGACACATCATGGTCACCCATGAGGTGTATCAGTTTTGGCCACTGGTTTTGGTTTTCAGTCAAAGTTTGTCAGATTTTGTTAGCTGAGTGGAGCTGTTTTTTCATACCTCTGTGACACCCATGCAATCCAGCACTTTAGCAACACAAGAAACACAAGGTGAAAGCAGTAACAGTTAAGGAGACTGACAGGGCACATTGTCTTTGTTGTCTTAGAGTGGAAAGGACATGTTCTCAGAGAAGAGCCTGTTGCCCTGAATGCAGTACTTAAACCATTGTACACAGTTATGATATTGTGTGCCTTAAAAGTCCTAAAAGGAAAAAAAAAAAAACAAAAAACAAACAAACAAAAAAACCCCAACAAAAAACACCCATGCAACCAAAGAATGCTTATGGGTAGTAAAGAAATGTGATTTAATGCAAATTTACAAGTCATGAAAAAGAAGTGTAATTGCCTAAATACACACTCAAAGATAATAGTTTCCTGTGTTAACAATTTTTCTTTTGAAGCTTTGGCTTTGTAGAATAACTCTGAGTGCCTAATTTTGAAGAGGTTTTTTTTTTTTCAACTTAAAGTAGAAAAGTGGTACATCCACAGCCAGTGTGTTAGTCTCTTATGCCACAGTAACAGGATATTTAAGATGGTATATATATAAAAGAGTTGAAAAACTGATACAGTAAGACTGATTCGTTTTCCAAGATTTATTTATAAATATGTGGTGGAAAACCATTTTATGCATTGTATTACTGTGAGTGAAAAAGAGGTGCCAAAGATGCCAGGAAGAGCAAAATAAATCAGCTTCAATTTTTCCCCAAGCTGAGCAAGAAAACCAGAACCTTCTCAAGTTCCCAAGTAAATCTTTGCATGTTGACTCTGTGTGTGGGATGTTTTATCTGTGATGTTGGTAGCCTAATGGCAAACATCATAAAAGCTATACAAAAAAAATAAAAATAAAATCGTTGGCAGAGCATATGCAGTCACCCAGAGCAACAGAGGGGATTGTTCTAGGACAAGTGACAAAGTTTCTCCTGGTATATACTGATTTGTCACTTCCCTTGGGAAATAAATACGTCAATGCATTCGCTGCCTTATGTGTAATAAAATACCCTTCCAGCCAAAGAAACAAATAAGTGCTTCCCTCCTCCTTCCCTTTCCACATAATAAGAAAAACCCAAGTCCTACTTTTTGTCTCCAAGCAATCTCTCTTTTAAGAAGCAGTGTCCTGTAATTTGATTCAGTTAAGCACTAACCTCCATTCCATTATTCAGGAATGTCAAATCTAAGCTTATTGGAGAAGGATTTTGAGCGAGAGTGTTTTTAGTGGGCACAGTTTGTCTTGATTTCACATGCAAAGTGAGAAGAAACGAGGAACAGTGACTCTGAAGTCAGGGTATAACCTGCATGTGTGGGTTTGTACCTCTCGAGGTGAGCGGGGTGCTTACAAGACAGTGCAGTCACATACTAGCAGAGGGTGCATTCAATGACTTCTCACGGCAGAGAGTATTCCTTGAGTCTCTGGCAAATCTACAGATTCAGCTTTATATTCCAACATGATCCTCTGTAGTGGAGACTACAGAATAGCTGCACTGACTTGCCCTCTGCTTGGTCCAGGCCATTTATCTCTTGCACTTTAGTATTCCTGGAATGGAAGAACTTAAGCAAAGATGGTTTGTCACTTTCTCAGTACTGCAACATTGAGTTTCCATCTGTTTTACTTCTGTAAAAGAATGCAAATTAGTGCTACCCCAATGAATGTATCTAACTGTGAGTTCAGTCTGGTTCTTCAGGTGTGATTTATAGGAAGAGCACAGCTGTGCTGGAGTATGGTAGATTGTTTCCATATTGCGCTGTTTAAGGAAAATTTGGTGGAACACAGTGCATGATGTGGGTTGAGTAAAACACAGTGTTTTTAAATTTTTTTTGGGGGGGTTGCAGTCATTGGCAGTGTTTTAAAAAAAAAGGTATGTAATAAAAATTCGTCTCAAAAATCGTATTCTCTAGAAAATGTTTGTTATGAAGGATCAAGCTGAGTTTCAAAAGCTTTTTTTATTTTACAAGACAATACTGTATTGATCAAGAAAGTGTAACTAGCAGCCATTTTCTTGTATGCTTAGATTAAAAAATAAACTGAAAGAGGAGAGAACTGTTCTGTTTAATGCCAATCATTAATCCCTCTATTTCCTTTTATTGTTGTTTTTGAGGGCTGATTTTCGGTTGTTTTGTTGTTTGTTTTGGTTTTGTGATTTAGTTCTGTTCCTTTTTAGAAATTTAGTTCAGTTATTTTGTGAAAGTAAAGATAGAGAAAAATAATTGTAGAGTATCTGTTATATTCAAGAAATAAATTTTTCCTTTCCAGTTGTTACTTGACAGTGTCTTAGTTCACAGTATTGCATCTTGAAAGCTCTACAGTCATTTTAGACCTTTGAAATCGCTTCATGAATACTTAATTCTGCATTTGTAGGAGAAGAGTCTGTGCTGGAGAGATCTGTAGTATCATTCAATCTCTGGCCTCTAGCTCTCAGTGCAGATTGTGCAAGGCAGAAGAATAAATTAGTATTACTTTGAAACAACATTTGTCCACTGGAATGTCACCCCCTTAGATCCTTGCACAGAGCATACAAAATAGCAGCAGATGCAGACAGTGATATATGTTTCCCTGTGGTTCTCCCAATTATTGTCATGAAGCTCTCTTGCCTGCATTGATGTTTTGTGAGAAGAACAGAGAAGAATGGTGGTTCCAGAATGTATGTGTATGATGAATGTCATTTATTTTCAGTTCTTTGTTTCTGAAAGTGACTGAATAAAAGTGAGGTAGATTTATTTGCTTGAAGATACCAGAGCAGAGGATAGAGAACATGTGGCATCTAAGCCTGAAGAGCCTGACATACTGAAATGTGCAGGGAGCAGATGTGATGCAGAAATAAAAACTTCTGAGGGATGCAGAGGGTACTGTGCAGAGTGTGCTGAAACCGAGATCAACTAATTTGGTCTGAAACCAAGCCTAGGGAGAAGGAATTGCTTTCAAATATATCACTTGGGATACAGCAAATGGGACATTCTTTACAATCTTGTTTTATTTCTGTTTTATGGAACTGGCTCTGAGATTTCTCTCTTAAAAATATTTACTCTAGTGTTAGTTCATATACAGACTTGCCTTAATGATTAAGAACCTGTTGAAGAGTTTTGGGTACTCTTTATGCTAAAAGGAAGTACCATTTCAATATAAGTAAATGTAGTACTTCTAAGGTCTGGATGCCTTTGGCTCTTGTCACAACAGATTGAATTTTTCAGATCAGAAATCCTTTTTTTTTAAAGCAACCTCCATGAATTACTTGTTCTGAAAATGAATTTTATAATAATTTTGCTATTAGGCTCAGGCAGATGCAAATCAAGAATGGCATAGCATCTACCCTAGATATTTTCCCTTTTCTTTCCCTCCCTTTTTGTTTTTAATTGTTTAGACTTTTTTTTTTCCCAAAAAGAAAAAAGCAAACCAGAACGAAACGAAAAAAAAAAAAAAAACAAAACAAAACAAAAAAGCCAACAAAAAAATCCCCACAAAACAAAAAACCCAAACCACATAGTTAGCATGCAAAGTGCTCTTTATGCATGTTAGATGCAGTGTCTTGAAGACCATAATATGCTTCTTGAAAATGTGAAAATAAGCAGTAAGGAAAAAAGTATGTCTTTTTTTTCCTGCTTTTTAATAACTTTCAACAGAATTAACTTCTTTGAGCTACTCATGTATGGCAATCTTAATGTACTGAATGCCATGCTGTTCAGACAAACCAGAACCCATAATAAAAACAATTCAATTAGACAAGACACTTAACCACTTTGCCCTTAAGTGTAAATTGATACGTGAACTGAACTCAGTGGAATTTTCCCACTGAGCTCAGTTATGCTGGAATAGATAAAATGTCACTGGTTTGTGTACGTCTTCTTAAAAGTGAGGGGTTTGGCACATGCCACAGCAATTCTGCCAAACATTCCCTCTCACCCTCTTTTTTTGCTTTTGAATTTCCTGAGGGTCCTAATTAATACAGTTAGTAAGAAAAGCAGTCACAGTCTATTGGCACCCCAATGGACTTTCATCAGAAAGGAGGCCAAGTTCTTGCCTCTTTTTGATTTTCAGTTTGTTGGCTTCAATATCTGATTTGGATCTGAAACCTTTATTTTTTTCAAAATTTCTGTAATTATAAATTCCTTGTCAGACAACTCAATTTTTAAAATTTCATACTGAGTTAGTGTCTCTACAATGATGTCCCCTTTTTGGGTAAAAGTTAGGGGCTTTTGTGCTTACAAACACTCTTGGGCCGCAACCATTTGTCTGCTTTTTTAGCTTCAGAATACCTGGGACACACAAAAACTGCTATATTTACTCAAGATATTGGCTATACATACTTATGAAATAGAAGTTTCAGAGCTCAGGTATAACCTTGGAGTGGGCTCAATAAGAATGTCTTGTTTAAAAACCTCTCGTTTGTTAAAATAAAACCAAAAAACCTAGTTGTTACTTTGACATTTGTTTGTATAAATTTAAAAGCTCTTTAGAGGAGGTAATCTTGGCTAATCTTGTTTTACAGATTGGAAGAGAAGGATGTAGCTCTCCTAGCTTCACTGAACAAACCAGTAATAAAGTTACAATTAGAAATTCAGGCCTCAAGGCTTCCTGTCAGGGCCGTCTATGTTAAGGTCCCATTTACAGGCAATAATATAAAATAAAAGTTGTCTCAATGAAAATTGCCTATTCTGGATGGACTATTATTAGTGTTGTGTATTTACAGAGGCTTGTGTCCTCTGACATTTATGCATAGGCATCAGTTCTTAATAGGTGCATAATGTAACACCAGCAACACCAAATGCAAAGTGGCTAAAAATTCATGGGATTTATGGTAAAGACACTTGTGTAGAAGACTTTGGCTCTTGCTTCTGTACCAGGGAAGAAGCTGAGCTGGGCCTTTTCAGTCTTGACAAGGGACCACTGAGATGGGACCTGATCAACATCTATTAGTGTCTAAAGTGAGGGTGTCAAGAGGATGGAGCCAGGCTCTTCTCAGTGGTACCAACCAATAGGGCAAGAGGCAAATGGGAGAAACTGATGCACAGGAAAAAACACTTGAATATGAGGAAGAACTTCTTCACTGCGTGTGTGACCGTCCACTGGAACAGATTGTCCAGAGAGGCTTTGGAGTCTCTGTCACTGGAGAATTCAAGAACTGTCTGGATGCAATTCTGTGCCATGTGCTCTAGGATGACCCTGCTCAAGCAGGGAGGTTGGACCAGATGACTCCCAGCGGTCCATTCCACCCACACCCCATTCTGTAGTTCTGTGAAAGAGGCAAAAAACCCTGGCATGAAAGAAGGTGGAAGATTGACATTAATTGATAAGGATGAAGACTTGTTAACAAAAATTGTGGAGGAGTATGAGAAGTCCAAAGCTTAAATGGTTATAGGGAGAGGGGAAGTTCGTTCACGTTACAGCATTATTTGAGTAAAAGAGGGAGGAGGTCAGAATGAAGCAGTGACTTGGACAGTAGATCAAATGAAACTGATAAACAAAAAGCTAAATGGAACAATTAATATTTTCCTAGTAAGGCTGTGTGACATTCCTGAATAATTTTAATGTGATCCAGAGTATATCCCATGGTCAAGATTTTCCATGTAAATTGTCACTAAATTAATGACAAACCTAAGTTCAGTTACAGTAATTGTTTTCTGTAAAGAGCAAGAAGAGCATACATCAGAGCATTCCCACTCCAAAACCAGGTGGTGAGAATTCCCACTCCAAAACCAGCCAAGTGGCTGCTAGCAAATAAGACAAGAAAGCAAATTTTAATACTGTAGTTAGTCCGGGGTCTTAGTGTGAATCGAACGAGTCAAATTTAAGAATATAGGGTGTAACACAGCATACAGCCAATTGCTGGCAGCCTTCTGGGTTGCATCTCTCCAGAGAAAGATCAAGCACTCAGCAGTGGAAGGGAAAGATGATGTACTAAAAGGGAGGCTTAAAAGTGTATCAATCTAGGTTCTGTTTAACTTCCAGGCCCTTTGTGAACACAAGAAGCAGAGAAAGTAAGGAGTCAAAAAAGAGAAAAGGAAGGATATCTGAGTCAAAAGTGAATAAAGGAGAAAATGATAATGACATGAGCAAGGATGAAGTGGAGAGAGGATGGCATAAAGGAGAGAAGAAACCATATTGTGCTTTGGGAGAAGTACAGGAGAAGTTTCCTTTTAGAATTGTTCACTATGCAGTATCTAAAGTTCAAAATAAACACTTCATTGTTTTAGTATGTACTACTATTTCTTGTAGTACAAACAAAAAGGTTCACACTTGAATATCTAGCCTTGGGACTGCCCTGCTGCAGTGTCACGGGTAGGGGATGAAAGTGGGCACCACCAACATCTCACCTCTTCCTGGAGCAGGATGGTTTGCCTGGGACAGCTGTGGGTGAGGCAGGGCTGGGAACCACACACGTTCTGAGGCTCAGGGTGGGTTCTGTGCCAGAGTAACCAGAGTGATTCAGGGCTCTTATGGCAGGTGGGTACCAGGGTACTTCTCAGAGGGACCACTCAAAAGTGGAAAGGTAGAAGAAATGGCTGCTAGGTGAGTGGTTCAGAGATGCCATTCATACCCCTGCTCTGTCCTTTCTCCCAGCTCAGGACCTGTCACATATTTAATCATCTTCATTATTTTTCTGCTTTCCACTGGATGGACCTTTTTCTTAATTCTTTTTGAGACAAGGCGAGAACATAGATTATTTAAGGTCAGTGTATTTAAAGGCTTTATTTTCGTTATTGTTCTGTCTTTTAATACTCTGAATTCTTCAGGCCTTAATAACATTGCTAGGCTTTTTGACTACAGTTGTACATGGAACAAACGGTTTTATTGAACTGTCCAAAATACTTTTTACATCTTTTTCTCTGAATAGGTGCACTTAATTTAGAACCCATTTGTACACAGGGGGAAATTCACATTATTTCATCCAGTGTATATTGCCACTTGAGTACGCTGAATTTTATCTGTTGAGTTTCTTAAATGCATAACTTTATTCAGCTTTTCTGAAATTTTTGCTGGTCTTCTCTAATCTTGAATAACCTATGTCACTTTGAATGTGAGTTTTAAAGGTTCCATTAATATTATAAATGGTTTTTAATTTTTGTTTTGTTTTGGGATTGGCAAGGCACTATCAGAGGTATATTGAGAATACCTTTGTTCAGCAGAGCTACAGTAATTGCTTCTGTCTCTTGTAGTTTGAAGAAAGTGAAATAAAGTGAAAATACCCATTCATAACAAGAAAATGTAAAGTCAAGTAGGCACAAAGTTTTTAATATTTAATTTTCCACATTATAAAGCAGACTCTTCTTCTCCGCCTTCCCATAAATGCAGAAATGGATAGGATTAATTAAACATTAAGCCATTATTCTTCCAAAAAGAAAAGTCCTGGTCATGCTGGTCATGCTTGATATAATATATTCCCAAGGTGATCTTTCCCTCATCTGAAGTTTCTCCATCACTGGTTTAAAAATATTAATAATAAAAGAATAAATGTTTTGTTATCATATTTCTCTTTTTTTTACTGGAGAAAGAGATGTTATTTTGTAAATCCATAATTAAATAATTGACTGGAGGACTTATTTCATCATGGAAATGTTGTGTGACATTCAGTGTAGGCAGTGATTTAGAAATCAGACAGAGTCTGCAGAAGGAAAAAGATTTGTAGGTCCTTAGGCTCTAAGGAAGAAGCATATTTACTTTCTAGACTGTTTGCCTTCTAGAAAAGGAGAACGAGCAGGGAAGGAAATCAACAGAATAGGGCCACTAGCATTTTTAGCTAATGATATGCAGTGTCAAGAAGGTGCTATTTGTATCTGTGAGATATTGCTGTGGGCTGACAGAATAAGAAAACAAGAAACATATGAAGTAAACTGAAAGATTCCATCCAGGAAGAAAATAAACCAGAGGTTTTTTTGGTTGGTGTTTTTTTNCTATACTTGCTTAAATTGCTTAAGGATTGCATTTTGTAGTCTTGAACATATGAACATAACTATTGCATTGGCTCTATCCTGTCTTCCTTAGTTTATTCCTAGCTTTGTAACTTTGCAGAGTATGCTAAATGGATAGTTCTGGTCTACATTTTAACCATGATAGTACTGAATTAAAATGATAGCTACTGACATATTTAAGCAAAATTATGTGGAAAAGTAAATTGTCTTTATAAACCTACAAAATTAGGCGGTGGGTGGGGTGGGGTGAGGTGGTAAGAGAAGATAGATCTCTACAATATATTTCCTGATGTGATATTGGTAAATAATGGATTGTTCAAACTCTCCAGATGTAGGGAGGTATGAATTTTAAGAAACAGTCTGAGCATTGACCTACCCTCTTTATTGCTCCATGGAAGCTTAGATGATTTCTGCTGATACTTTAACTCAGACTTTATCTACTCTCTTTTGAGCAGTAACTCTGCAATTTGTAGCACTGTATTTTAATCTCCCAGTGGTATATTTACTATCTTAGATCATATGTTAACAGCAGATTGAGTCCCAGAGGACTCAAGGGCAAACCAATCATTACTCAGATGTATAAAACCTTCTCTCAGGCAACATCTACAAGTGTCTGTCTAAAATGAAACCAAAAGAAAAGTGGACAAATGATACAAACTTGGTGTGCAAATGTCAGTAGGAGAGGAAGTGAAAATGAGACAGTGGCCCAATCACTGCTGTGACTACAAGAATTCAATCTAAGGTAGAGCCTTTCTAGCTCCTAACTGCCATAACTTTGATTAACCTTGCAGTGTGTCAGCACAGGGTCATGCTATCCTGTTGACACATTTCCTTTGAGGTGTCAGTCACATTTCAATAACTTTCCAGTGTGGGCTTGTAAGTCCTGTCTCTTCATTGACTTAGAATGAGGCAGGTTGCTTATGAATACAGCTTGAAATGTCAGTCAGATATTCTTGCATTGTGTTATCTTTGATTGACTTGTCTGGCAGGGTGAAAAATTCATGGTATCTAACTGCCCCTGTTTTGACAGTTAGGGATCTCTTTGTTTGTTTGTTTTTCTTAATTTTCATTTTTTCATTTCCGGAAACTAACACCTTTCTCAGAAAATGAAATTTGGTGTTTGCTTTTTTCTTTCCACTATTAACAAGCACAGGAGAGTCCTATCCTGCAGATGTAGTATCTTAGCATTACTGTCTGGAGTTTAGGTTCTCACAGCATGAAAAGCATAAGCTCCACTAATGGAAGATAATACGTTAATGATAGCAGAGAAAGTACCATTTTAGGAAAGGGCATAAAGGAAATTCTGATTGGTTTAGCTTTTAGTTTGTCTGGCTTGTGTAATTCCTAAGGGTTAGGCTCAAAGCCATTTAAAAAGGGCCAGCAAGAAGAAAGGAAAAGCAATTCTGTTTTTTAATGTTTATTGTTACCAACATAGACTGTAGCTGGCTTTGTGGAAGTAGAAAGCTATGTCCCAGGACAGTGATTATTCCAAGGCTGTGTTATTCAATAAACTGATTTATAACATATGATTCTAGTTATAATCCAAGAGTTTCTCCATTTATTTTAAACAAAATAAATATTTCCCTGCTATAGTCACTTGAGATTTATAATCTTGTTTTCAGGAATGCCCTGGCTCACATAAACAGACTTGCTCCCCTTCCAGTGCTAACAGAAAATGCAGGGCCAGTGGTAAAGGAGGGAAAAATTCTTTTATATAAAATAGTTCATATCTATTTCATAGTGTTTCATAAATCTGGTTCCCAGGCAGTAGAGGAAAATGAGTAAGAAGCATTTTTTTCAAGCTGCTACTATAGCTGTTCTTGCTTGGCTGAATGGAAAGAAGTGTATAAAAACAGCTAGTGCGGGAAACTAGATGTAAAACAATAGCAAACAAAAAACTCTTTAACAAGCATAATCTGTTGTCAGTGAAAGGCAAAGACATCATTAAATTCGCCACAGTGCTTATTTTTCTAATGTAAGTTGTGGATGAGGCAGTCATGCTGAGATGTGGAAAAGGAAGCAGCGGCTGTATCCGGAGCATTGCCATGCCAAACTCTTGCATGCGTGTCCGAGGCTGAACCTTGGCTAGATCTGTAGCCATCCATGTAGTGCACAGGGAGAGTTCTGTGTCTGGGGTGAAACTCATAATTTATTGCCATGAGGAGACAGCTATTTAAGCAAGATAATAGAAGGGATGAGGCAGAATCATGGATCGTCAGATATGGTTTCAACAGCACAAATTAAAAATACCCCATGATAGCTCATAGTCTGGTGGCTGTGGCACTTTGCTCTGCAATAGGAGTTGGAATACTATTGAAAAGCAATTGAACTGTATTTTTTTACATTACATCAGTACTTGAACTACTGGGTAATTGGGACTAATTGTTCTTTCTGCAGCCAGGTTTTATTTTTTAAGAGGTACTTGTATAGACCTCTTCTTCTACAAGCGCTTGAGAGTTTCTGTAAGATCATGCCCTCAGAAAAGGGAGACAGAAGATCATCTAGTTTATTGATCCTCATGGGACTAAATCTGCTCTCGGAGTACAACTGTTGAGCTCTGTTGAAACTGAGACTCCTCCCCATGTCTTCAGAAGTGGGAACTTAAGTCTGTGAAAATCTTCACTGTATGTGGTGGGTTGATCTTGGCCGGATGCCCACCCAGCAGCTTTTTCACTCCTCTTCCTTAGCAGGGCAGACAGAAAATAAGATGAAAACTTTAATGGGTTAAGGTAGAGACAGAGAGATCAGTTATCAGTTACTATCACTGGAAAAACAGGCTTCACTAGGAAAAGTATGATTTATTAATTTATATGAAAAAAGTATATTATTTATTTATATTAACATAGTGTTGGATGTTGAAAAACGAAAAAAAAAAAAAGATCAGTTTCCACTCACCAATTTCCCTTTCACCAAGAGATGGAGGAGGATGGGGAATAGGGGTACAGGTCAGTACACAACAGTTCTTTTCTCCTGTTCCTTCCTCTTCAGATTTTCCCCTGCTGCAGTGTAGGGACATCCATGGGCAAGAGTCCTTCAGGATAAACTTCTGTCATGGGGTCCTCCAGAAGCTGCAGAAATATCTATGATTCAGCACCTGGCGCTCATTCTCCTCACCTTAGTGTCTGCAGGGCTGTTTCTCACATTTTTCCCCATTCACTCCTTACTGCCTGTGCCCATTCTGAAACCTGTTTCCCCGGAGATGCCACTCCTTGGCTGTGGGGCTCAGCCATGCCCTGCAGTGCGTTGGTTGGAGCTGTCTGACAGGGCTGTCCCTCACAGACACCACCCTGCAGCCCTCCGGCATCAAAGCCTTGCCACATACACCTCGGACACCAGGATGTGGCACCTGAGAATGGTAGATGGGGTGTGTCAACACGGGGAGACTGGAACAAAGGCAGAGAGTAAATTTATTTCCATTTCCCTTCTTTCTATATTCTCAAATATCACCTAAAGTTTGTGAATCTTAATTAATATTTGCAGAAGCTTTGATAACTTTAGCAAAACCAGTAAGTTCAAATTTGTTTAAAAAATTAGTGCTTTGATAAGAAGTTCCACCTTCTACTACACATTGCAAGCAGATGTTATATCTTATTATGTGTCTTAATGGTACCAAGGGGTTAACCATACCAGAAAAGGAGAACTGAGCTATGAAAATGTTACAGATACATATGGATGTTAAATCATAAGATAGCTTGGAATAAAACTTTTTTAAGGAAAAGCAGATAACATGCATTCATAAATATCCAGATGCCCTTGCTATTAAGTATTTTTTATGATGATTTAATTCCCATGAGTAGTTACATGTGTTTCTTAATACTCTGATACCTCTTCAAAAGTTTTGGAAAATAACATTACCATGTTTTCCTTGCAAGTATTTTCTTTTGATTTTTATTTGTTTATTTTGTATAGCACATTGCATCAGTGCAACTAATGTCTATGTATTTGCATGTGTGTGTTTTATGTGTGCAATATAATATGTGTAATATAATGAAAGAATTCTTGCAGCAGCAGCAGCATTATGGCCACTGCAGTGCTAAGTCTTTCAAAAAGACACTAAACCTCCATGCGCTGAAAACTTAATTATATTCCCAGTGGAAAACAGGACAGTCATGAGGAAAAACACAGAAAGCTGACATGACTGGACATAGCAAGCTGTGGGCCTTTGTCTAACTGCTGAGATCTGTGTATTATCACAATAAATGGCTGTGGAAAGTCTTTTTAGGTATTTTTCTGAAAGTGTTCAGGAGCAATATTCTAAAGTTGCAGTCTAATTTGTGCTTTAATATCTATTGTCTATTAAAATATACTCCTTGACCTGGGTGCCTGTATTTTTATAGTTGCTGAAGAGATTTAAGCAAGTAGGATCCCTCTGGAATCCTGAGAAGGTGTGTAACTTCATTTCTAAGCAAAGTTTCTTGTCGAAGCAAATTATCATACTTCAAGAAATTGAATTTGTCAGATACTCATGATGTAGATGTAAATAAGTTAGGCTGAAGTGGAAAGGACCACATTTAGTTAGCATGGTCAAATATGTAGTGAATACTAAGTAGAGAAAAAAATGAAGATTTTTATACTAATCTCTGAGTGGGAACATCAATTTGCATTTTCTCTTATTAGTCAGAATGTTTTTACCTAACTCTTCAGAACTGTGCAATTTCACTGAGAACTTTAGCTTATTTCAGGATGAATAAAGATGTTAGAAAGCATCTTTGTGTGTACCCAGTACTTTTTTCTCTTTACAGCTCTCTGTGTGCTGCTTGTGTTTAAGCCCTTCTTGTTGGGAGATCATTCCAGACCTGGAATAATTTCCAGACACTTTGTCAGCACAGCTCTACTGAGTCTTGCAGGGTAGTGCTGTAGTTACAGGACTGCACAAGCAATGTCAATGTGGTATGCATTTCAGATATAACCATAACAAAATCATCCTACTCACGTTGGAAATGAGTTAATAAAATTATTATGTTTTGGTTTGGTTTTTTTTTTTTATTTTTATTTTTTGGTGTACTGAATCTACGTGACTATATGTGAATGTTCTTTGACCAATGGCAATCATCTCTGAGGTCATGAGTCTGGATCATTATCCTACTTTTGCAAACACTTCTCATTGCCTCTCTCTTTTGAATGCACCAATGATAGAGTAGTGAAATGCTACTATTGGGCTAAGCTTTTATTAGTTTTTTTTTCACACTTTACTTCACTGTAGGTCACATAACTTATGCATGAGTATCTCCCTATGTGAGTGGGAAACATTATTCTCATTCCCATCAAGAAAGATGGGTTCAACACAGATCAAAATCTGCATCTTAGACTGTTAGATGAAGCAGTAGCAACTGCTTCAACTTCGTGTGTAGAGCTCGATTTTTTTAGATGTGACTGAAGAGTGCTTACCAAGGAAACTGATCTAGCAAGCCTTTTTCATGGATTTGGATGGACTAGTGGAGGTACTCAGTTCTGAGAAGGCAAGGAAATTGATTTTGTGCTTGCATCAGGTGTATGACTGTGTTAGAGAAGCTTCCTGGTCACTGCACAACCTCTGAGCTTCAACAGCAGACTTTGTGAGTGCTCTTAGCTGGTGTTAATTGAAATGTAATTAGACACGATCCTTTGATGCAGCTCAGCAGTGGTATGTCTAAGGTCGTTTGAGAGTGTGATTAAGCCAATTTAGATAAGCAAAAAATACTGTTTTTTAAATAGAAAAGATGGGTGGTGGGGTTTTTTTATGTTAAGTGTTACAAAGACTTTTTGAGTGGCAAAGCTAATCAAGTGGCAAAGTGAGTAAGCAGAACTGTTTTGTGATATTGCTAACACTGTAGATCTGGAGGACATGAACTTGTAAACATACTAATTATTTCCTTATAGGTAGAGGTGACTTACAGTAGGAGGACTGAAAGTCCCACAAAAGAATTTGTTTGCCATTTAGCAAAAGTTACATGGTAAGCCTGTGTTATGACCCACCCATAAAGAAGAGGGTAACCTAAGTTCTTGTCAATAGATCCCTTTGGGGCAGGGTAGAATGAAACAACACTGAATAATTGGTGCTCATTAATATATGTATATAGGGTTTATTTTAGAACAATTTGGTTGCAATGGTTTTGGGTATTATCATCTATAGTAACATAGCAATCTAAAAGCATGAAAGTAACACTTAAGAAAATGTGTAAGGAAAAAGAATAAAGGATAAGATTAGATATCACCACATGTGGATCTTGTGGCTAGGCTAGATTGTTGCAAGTTTGATGTCTGGTGGTCAAAGTGGTGGTTGCAGACTGGATCCATCGGGGCTGGGGTGGGGTGTGGGAGGAAAGTCCTCAAAATACAAAATCACTTGGGTTTATATTACGCGTAGTCTTGGGGGAAATGCCCCAGAACCTCCCCTTGATCCAGGAGTACTAGGCTGGATGATGTAATACTGGATCATGGGACATTTCAGGAGTTTTTGACACCTTCTAAAATGTTGCAGCTCCAATGTTAAGTCAGCAGAGTTGAGTCAGTTATGGTCCATCTTGGCCCATCAGCAGAGATTGATACCTTCAGGCTAGCTGTGAGTGTCCCAGTACTTCCCTGAAGGGGAGGTACCACAGCTGAGTGACTTGAGTATGGACAAGAAACAGTACTTTGCCTGGCAGGATTTGCTTCTGTCCTTTTCTGGTTCAACACCAGTTGTAGCCTGTATTGAGTCCACAGCTTTTGTTTACAATCTTCCAGATTTTTTTTTCCGAATCTGTGTGATAGTGTGTGTGTTTCTATTCCATATATACATCCTTTGTTCTGGCTTCTATTTCTTATTTAGATGTTTTCCATCCAATTCTGAGCTAGTATGGTTTTGCTAAAATTGTTGTTGCTGGAAAAAAACTGCAAGAACAAGATATGTATTTTGTTTGAGTTCCTTCATTTAATCTTGAGGGGAAATAAAATTATTTGCCTTTGATGTTTAAAAATATTCAGTATTTTAAGCAGCAGCTATCATTCCTGCCTCTGTATGCTTATGTGCCTCTGGAGAGAAACTGTGAAGTCCCAGGGATGCAGCTTCAGTGCCATAGTCACTCCTGGTTTGATTCTTACCATGTGTTCACCCTGGGGCAAATGCAGTTTTAATTTCAATAGTATTTGGGTTTTATTAATTTTGCTTCATTGTATATTTTCACTTTCATTTCATTTGGGCTTTCTTTTCCTACAGAAAAGTTATGTTGAAACTAGAAAAATAAATTAAAATAATCACTGACACACTAGGAGACACACAGCTCAATAACTCATTAAGGTTTAGAGATGTTTTTTACATATATTCTCAATTTTCATTCACAACGTGCAACGTGCAAATTCCATCTCTCTTTTGACTGTGCATGGTCGGTAAAATGAATTACATTTTTTCCTTGCACAGGATGTATTGTCTTTTGAGATCCATGAAAATAAACACAATAAAAAATCCAATGAAATATTGTATAGAATAAGTGGTTGCTTTAAAAGTCTATTTCAACTGCATTAATTGCACAAGCTACAGAATTTAATATTTTTGAGGAGAAAAAAATAGGAATTTGAATTATTCATGTTTTAGAAATGGCCTTTATGACAGTTATTTTCATAAATCATTTTTACTGCATGTTTAGCACACACCAAAACTCCCACTGAATTGAGAAATTAGGGTAGTTACTATTTTAACTATATTAATGCTGTCTTTTTTTTAGAGCTTCCTTACTGTTAATATGCTGCACATTGTAATAAATATGATACTTTTTTTCAGTTCATCAGTCTGTAAGATTTTATCCTTCTGTGCAATAACAGGATAGTTTTCTAATTAAAAGACTTTTAATTATCCTTTCTCTCCAGTGAGGGGAAAACCTAAGAGCCTACATAAATGGTGCAGTCATAATACACCATGAGGAAACTAGTAACGAACAGTATTAAGCCTGAGATACTTTTTCTGGTTTTGGTCTGTAGAGGGAGAGGGTCAGAAACTCAAAACTGTCTCATTATCCTGTCTTCGTTCTGCCTTTTTGGACATGGAAATAATTTGATAAAGGCTGTTAAGTATCTTGGGTGGGAAGAGGGCGTAAGAACTGAGGGACAGAATTTTTCTCTTTGTGGACTCAGGATGCCTCATGCATGCAGATTAGCCTGGATCTTGGTCCATGCTTCTCACAGTCTGAATCCAACACTTATATTTAACAGCTAGAATCCTACTACCCTCCTTGGAAGAACGATTTTAGATCCATATTTATTCATTATTTTAGCAATCTCATTTATGTGATCAAAAATGGTACTTTATGTGCAGCTAAACACTCCTGTGTTACAGTTGCAATGTTTTTGTCTCAGAATACAGACAAATTAATAATTTCTTGATATATGCCAGGTTATATTGCTCTTTCCTGACCAAATAAACTGATATAAATATGTTGCTTGTACTACACTTGGATGCTGTCTCTCGTAAATTGTGGTGACATCCAGAAAATTACTCATTAGGAAGAGGTATTTAGAATAAATGAGCTGTAGATTGAAGAAGCAAATGTGCTATAAATCTCATTTTTAAATGTGTTTGATTTAATTTACAGTTCTGATTCTGGTCCATCTTCATCTGAATATTGCTGTCTTCTTCAGGATTGGGAAAAAAATAAAAAGCAGCCTAATAGGATATTGTGAATATGTGGTTACCTTTGACAGGCTCTTGAGTTTTAAAGGAGTGTAAGAAAAGATGTTTGCTCTTGTAAAGGGATTTTTTGAGACAGAAGGAAAACACTAATTTCTAATGAAAAACTGCTAAACATTAAAAAAAAAAAAAAGGCATATGGCAATTATGCCAAAAGATAGAATTTATTACCAAATAAAACTGTTGGCTTGTGCATTTCACAGTTTCCTCCGTTCCCAACCAGTGTGTTTTTAGAGGCTTTCTGTAGGGTTAGTTGCCCAGACTTCTGCAAAAACAACAGTTTGTCGTTATTGCAGGAGGTGTTAGGAAATCAAATCCAACTGGAGCACCAAATGAAATTACAGACTTGTTTTGTCCCAGCTGCATGACACATGCCAAGAGCTGATTTTTCAGTGCAGACATGTAAAGAAATGAATACAGGATTCTATTTGTTCTCCTACTGAATGAATTACCCTTATTGTGTTTTTCATACTTCCACATGCCATTTAATATTTCAGCAAAGTCCCTTTTTCCCTTCACCTCAGTGAAAATGCTTTTATGTGTCCTGTTTTATTTTAATAAGTAGTCTTGAAATGATAAAAAAGTAACAACCTATATAAAACTTGAGTTTGATATCTAAATAATGTTTATCAGGCAGATTAAACTATCTTTAATCGATTTATCAGTGATAGCTTATAATGAATTATAAAAGCTTCATATGTGATGTATCATGGTTGATGTTTTATGAAGTGACATATTTTCTAAAAAAATTATGATACCAAATTTCATAATGATTCATTGACATTACAGAAAATTCCTGTGAAATTTCTTCTTATGTTCTTTCATCTCACAGAGCCTGCTAATGAATACTCACATCCCAACATGGTTTTGAATCTTTAAAAAATGTGTTTAATATCTGTATGTCTGTGCCATCAATTTCCTTTATTTTGTACAGTTTTAATTAGGTCACATTATGGAAAGTATTTTCTTCTTCCTTTTCCCACCTACTGCAGCTGTTCATCTATGAAAGTAGGTTTGCATTACCACCTCAGATAAGATTGATACTCTCAAATTGTGAGGCTGAGTTGCAGTTAGCATGCATTTTTAGATGGCATGCATGTAGCTTGCATACAAATTGTAATATGACGTGTTTGGTTTGGTTTTTTTGTGCAAGCACCTGCTGAATGAACTTTCTCAGTGTGTTCAGCAGTGCTTACTGCATTCAAATTGTATTGCCATAAAGAGGGTGAGGGGATGAATTTGAAGACGTGAGATCCTCTTGCCTCCACTCAGGCATGCAGTGTGACTCTCACAACTAAGTTGGCCGAGATCCTTGAGACATGAAAGGGAATTCTTCAGCAAGAACAATGGTGTTTTTATTTGGCAGTAGGAAAAGATGTGAGGGAACACAATTAAGCTCCATACGCTTGTGCTGAATGGCTTGATTCAGCTATGTTGGTTCACTGATATTTCACTCCTGTTCCTGTGATTGGCATGGGGAGGAATACAGGAGAATGAGCCCACAGACACTCTCTTCACAAGGACAACTTTCTTATCTATATAACCTGTCAAATTTGCTAAAAGCTAATGTCAGTGTATTAAACCCTTTCTGAGGGTACTTGTGCAATCAGTTCAGTTCTGTGAACAGGACACATCCTTAAATGTCTTTTGTCTCCCAGGCTTCTACTAATTTGCCGTCTTTGGCATTTAATGTCAAGGAAATAGTATAATGTGAATTTGTGAAAAATATTTTCAGCAAGTTCATGCTGATACGGAATTTCCCTGAGAGGCAACATTAATAATGGGTTGGCACAACACATTTGCTGGAGTGGGTTTGATGCCTTGATTGAGTTTCCGTGGTGCGTTTGTTGTTGCTTTGGGGAACATGTGGATATTGGGTTCAACAGACCATAGAATTTTGAATTAACCTCTCTTTTTCTCTTCATGAATATAATGGCTTCACAATCTGTTCTTGCTTTGGCCTTTTATTTAAGGGAAGAAGTGAAGGTTTGATTTAAGACAAAAACTCTGCTATTTTTGAGAGCATTGTGAGGAAAAATAAATATGCATAAGGAAACATTGATTCCTAAGAATCTCTTAGACTACTTTCCCCAAAGAGTTTCCTACACTGATTCTCCATTAAATATTCATTTTAGCCCTACAGTAGAAGAGATGAAAACCATTAGCACTAAGTTCAGAATATGGCAGCTCCAGTTTCACTCTTTGTTTAGGAAAAGCCTCTGATGATTTTCAAGAGTCCTGGTAAATGCTGGCAGATGTCTCATTTTAGGTAATTTCTCTTTTTCTGAGAGTTGTAATTGAATAATGTGGTTTTATAAGATGAAGACTGGAAAATAATAGGGTTTTTTTTCTTTTTAATTCTCTATTGCAGCACTCAGAGTATGTTCTGCTTGCCTTTTCAGTCAAGGAATTTGCTCTGAGGATCTCAAAACAGCAGAGTAGTAGTCTGATCCTTTCATTATTTCCGAAGCTTAAGAAGTTCCTTTAGTGTGTGAGTATGTTTGATAGAGGTGCACACTTGGATGGGAGAGAGCAAAGCTGCTAGTAGAAAGTAATAGTGAGAAGCTGTATCTGTATTGCAGGGTGAAAAATGTGCTCAAGTTAACTCAAGAGAAAGTTGGTATAATACCTACTAATGTAGGTATTATCTGTAAACTGAGATTCAGGGTGAGTATGAAATGAGTGATATTTAATTATGGCATAATTGCTGAAGTACATAACCTTAGCATATTATTTTATTCCTTAAATTGATATATTACAAAGAAAGTAAAGATTAAATTTATTCTTCAATATTTCACTGCGTTCAATCCCTTTTCGCTTATCAAGGCACATGTTCAATTTTATTTTAAATTACTATCTGCCTTTAGCTCAATCTCACAGCATTTTGGTTGTTGCTCTCACATGTTTATGTCTAAAGTGTTTATGTCTAAGCTTTGAATTCAAAATTTTTTAAAAAATAATATCTTTGCTTTTATTTTAAAGAAAAGCTGGTATGAACAGTTTTCCAAGTTTCTTAGTTTAACTCTATTTTAAGAGAAAGCTATTGGCATATTCCTGAATGTTCTTTCTACCTAAGTACTGGGCATGATTATAAAGCTGTCTGATGCTTTAGTGATTTGTTTCCAGAAATCCTTGTTGAAGTTTGTGTGGGTTTTAGAAAGTGAGTTAAATTGAGGAAAATTAAATTAACCTTTGGGACAGGCTGTCTGTATTGCAGACTGGCAGTAAATGATTTGGGTGAAATTTATTTGTTCTAGGAATTAGCTGGACTTATGGTGACCAGAATTTTAACTGTTTAGAAAATGGTGTTGTAGGACTTGTTGCATGCCTTTTTTTTTTTTTTNACAGGTCCAAAAGTGGCAGCTTCCCTCCCTTGTTTATAGAACACTACAGTAAGCATAAACCGTCTTTTCTTTGGTTATTTGTATACATCAGGATTTTTTCCCAAATTTTCTTGTTCTCACTATTTTAGCTCCATTTTTTGTAACATCGAGTAAACCAAGAAAGATAAATTGGTCTTTGCAGCGAGAGAAGCTTGAAGTAGCATAAACATGGGGTGAAACTGGAGGAATAGGGGGCGCTGTTTTATTATCAAAGGGTTTAATGTTCCTGCTCTTTTTGGTCTTCCCTTTGCACCTACCAGCTCCGCAGACAAGAGACTGAACTGGTCTTGCATGGACCTAATTTTCTGAATGATCAGCACCTGCTACTCACAGGGCACAGAGAAGTGAGAATCACAAGAAGCCTGTAAAAAGCTGAGAATTTTTTTTTTTTTTTTAATACTCTGTTCCACTGTTTTGTCTGTAATAGAGAACAAAGGAAAATTTTGTCAAAAGTTGTCATGATATTGCCAAGACCACACAACTGTGCTTGATTTGATAATACAGCTTCTTGCATGATGTGAAATGTGGCCAGTTTTGGTATCAGAAAAAAATGTTGCATTTTTGCATGCAAATAGAAGGCACTTAACTTTTGACCATATGGAGCAAAAGTAATTACTGAGGATGAAAGACAAATCAAGACAATTAACATGCTTGGGTTTTGTCAAAGAGAGAATATGTGGCTCAGAATACTGCAGTTCAAGTTTCATGATGAGGGTTTTTGGGAATGCACCAGAGTAGTGATTTGAAAGATTTATTCATTTATTGCAGTGACAAATGCAATGAAAATGTGTTCAGAGGCTTGCTTTATAGTCAATTGCTTCTTGTAACCGATCCATTTATCAGGTATTTGACTAGGAGGAACTCAGTATAACATTGTATTGATGTAGATCAGAGCAGAGCAAAATATGTTCAATTTCATAGGCTTGGCTATACAGCAGAGCTGAATATCGCTGTATCTTAAATATCAGGTATTTTCTTTGCTAGGATTCGCTACCTGTTGATCATGATCTTTCTGTCACTGTCTTAGAGCACGGTCATTTATACTGATAAATATAAGGAAATTGTGGATATATAGAAATAATGTAAAGAGACTGCTCCTAATTTTCTTGTGTGATTTTGGTCAAGGATACAATAAGAACTATTTGCTGTTTTGTGGCAGAATATTAAAACCTGAGTGTTTTAGAGCATATCTTCACATTTTCTCTGATCTAGAACTGGTAAAAGACCAGTTCATCTGCATACAATAATACAACTGTGCAGTCACATTATTCTTCAGTTGTTTTGTTCTCAGGAATAAAAACTTTCCAGGGAAGTTTCAACTCTTAGACTCATTAAGACAATGCTCTTAATAAAAGACCCAGCAAAAGAGTTTGCAACTGGCCGCACAGAATTAATTTGCAGTGTAATGTCCTCATGGTTTAGAGTGAGTGCTTTGATGCAACACTGAGAATTAGGGATGGCACTAAATCCTTTTCTACCACAGGTTCTTCAATCTTGGGTGAAAGAAATCCTTAATGTGGCGTGAAACTTGCTTTTATCTGGGTTAAAAATGAAACATTTTGCCCCATTCAGGAAATGCCGCAGCATTTTCTTCACCCTTGGTGACACATTGCTGCGTCTTCATGGCTCAATGTATCAGGTAGGGAATCTGGGGACAGTGATAAATCTGGAATCCCATGTATGTTCCTACCTATGTCAGAAGACTCCACGTCACATTCATCAGATTTATAGTTATATTCAATAGTTATTTTCTGAATAGCACTTTCTAATTTTGGAATAATGAATAGTCAAACTATGTTTTAGATATGACTATGCTATTATACAGTATCCCTTTTCTTGCAACCATTTTTCTTAATGTAGGATTTGCATGGTAGTCTCCTCTGAATGTTTCAAATATGTAAAAATGGGGAGATGGAAAATTACAGGACAGAAATTGACTTTTTGAGTCTTTCTTAGAAAGGACATTGTAATAAAAATTATGGAATATATTAATAAAATACTGTTGTCTACTTATGAAATTGTTGAAATAGTCTGAAAATAGATACTATGCACTTAAATTAAAAATTAAGAATTTGTTGGTAACCTATCATAAAGAATACCAAACTCAGTTGGAAAAGTGTTCTGAAATGATGTGACGTACCACATATTTATGTGCCTGCATAAATATGTATCCATTACTTAGGCAGTTATTGTAACACTGGACTAACGACACGAACGTGAAGCCAGAAAGGATAGGCTACACACACACAAAAGAGCATTTTGTAGTTGGCCTCACTGACCTGACTGGTGACCTACAGCTGCCAGCAAAGCTATGGCATGTTTTGTGACTGACTCGCCTGAGAATAGCAGCAACTTGTCTAAGGGTTGTGTTTTTGTTTTCAATTTGTATGTCAGAGAAACCAGCCTTAATTAAGATTTGTGTGATGACTATAGCTGAATTTTTCTTCATTTAGTCAAAGCCTTTAAATTTCTTAATAGTGCTGTTTATAGTATGCTAATTTGAGTTAATTGTACCGCACTAGATGAGACACTGATTTAGAAATGCTTGGAATAGTCCAATTTTGAGTGGAAAGAGACCCTTTCTTGTTTTATTCTTGTAGGCAAGTATTGTCTGCTCTGACCTGCAATTCATGTAATAAATCATTTTTAACACTGGCACAGGTGTCCTTTTGAGTTTAAATATGTTTTCCATTCATGTTGTCTGCTATAATTTTTTTCCTGATGTATGGTTCATTATCACATCATTCTGTGTGCAAGTATTTTTATAACATCAGTTTTTGCAGATATTTCTACTTTCATAGCTGAATTTCCTATACTCATTTTTGAGTTTTGTATTCACTGTATGCACAAGCTTTAAAATACCATATTCAAATCACTCCTGCACTTTTTCAGTGAAATTTGAATCTGTCTGAACCTGGTTTATTCTCCAGTCTGAAAACAAATGGTCTGATCAAGTAATGGTTGAGAAAGTGGCAAAGAATTCTAGAGTTCTATAATTTCAGATATAGATAGTTACCTATGGCATTACAGAAGTGAGAGCTTGACTCTGCAGAAATGATGTATAATAATTCTTAAATGCACAGACAGTATTTCTGGTAGACTGTATGTAAAAGAATACAGAAATTTCTCTTTTAAAGTTCTCTTCTGTTTGAACTGGGGAAAAAAAATGGGGAAAGTAATATGGTTGATGATGCAGTACCTTCCAAAGCAGGATTAGGACACCTAGGTGAATCCTGACAGATGTTTGTTTCTTAAAGATACCTAACTGTGGGAACTCCAAGGCTTGCTTAACTATCTCTTTTAATGTTGCAGTAATCTTTCTAAATGTTAGAAATCTTTTCAACATCTTGGCACAACCTGATTTCAATAGTTCTTTATCACAGATAAGACATTCCTCTTTAGATCTACCTTTTATACACTAGAAGATTGCTATCGTCTTTATCTTCAGCCTCCTATTCTTTAAGCTTTAACAATCATGTGTTATTATATCTCAAACCTTTCCTTCTTGGTTAGACTCATGATAGTTTTCCTTTTGACTTTTTCCTGTTCATTTCTATCTCTTTGAGCTGCTCCAAACAGGATAGAAACAATCCATCTCGAGTTTTCCCAAAAACTGGAGTGAAGCAGAAGATTTATCTTTTGTATAGTGCAGGTACTTTTCAGTTTTACATACCCAAGGTGTGTTTCTTGCAACAGAATGACACTTTTGATTTATTTCCAGATTGGATTGAGACTGAATCTCTAGATCCTTCTCTGAGAAACCTCTACCTACACAATCGTGGTATCTAGATTTGCCCTTCAGAAATTTGAATTCTGACTGACCTTTCAACATGCTGGCAGGTCCAGTACTTATGTGTAGTCTTTAAATGCAGTAAGCACTACCTTCACAGCTTTTTTGTTAAACTTCAAATAAACCTGTTAGATAATTTTAAGCAACAGCATAATCATGATTACACTTTGTGTACAGTTGCCTAATCAGTTTTGAACCTACGCAATATTTTTAGCATTTAGACAAATTTTTCCTTTTTTATATGCATAAGGATGTTCTATGAGGCAAAGGGTAGGAATATAAATGACTTTGCTTTCAACTCACCTCTCCACAAGGTCTGTTACCATTTTCTGGAGATACTGAATTCTGTTGACTAGATTGGTTCTTAAATGATTGACTAATTCTAGACTAATTGATTTTTGACCATTCTTAAGTCCTTTTCATAATTAGAGCTACTTAAAAATAATGTGGTTTATTTGTTCCAAAGCTTTTTTAGGACTTAATAAGTGACAGAAAAAATTGTTATTTCTAGGCTTCCACTTAATTGAAAAATGAATATTATGTTTTCGCTTTTTCCATTTTATTGACACATCAAGTGTGCTTCCCAGATTGCTTTCCTGATGGCAACGTGATTCTGAGATGGCTTTATCAATTCTCTAAGTACCCTAGGAGGAAGTTCATTGGGCACATCTGCTCTGAAAACTAATTTACTTAAGTACTCTATAACCTTTTCTGTCTGTATTTTTAATTGAAATCCTTCTTTTGTTTTTTGTATTAATTATGCTAGTCACCTTCTCATTGTTGACCTTTTTAATTAAAACTAATGCAAAGAAGACATTAAATGCTTTGGCCTTCCATCTGCTAGTAGCTTTTTTCCTCTCTTCGATAGCAGAACAACACTTTTCTCTGTCCCCCTCTTAGTCACTTTGAATAGATTCAGTTTGATTAGAGCAGGATGCAGATATTTTAATTATGTTTTGTCCTCCCAGTAGGCCAGTTTAAATTTCCACAGATGGGAGATATATATATATTATTATNTTCATGCCAAAAGTTGAATTGCTGGTAGTCCTGGAAAGTCTTATATCAATAAATGCACATTATGTAAACTGAAGGAAAAAAAGAAAGAAAGAAAACAGCATTCAAGCCTAAACCAGGCAAAGTCAAACTGAAGAGACTTGACAGTTTTGTTTGCTGAGTGACACATTCAGCCCCTCATTATTCACACACAATGGAAGTGAACACTTCATCAATTGGAAATCACTTTGGCATCATCAAAGTCAGAGTATTTGATGACGTGAATGTTCCTGATCCTCTGGTGTACTAAAAGGGGACCTTTTATGTTCTGGAATAGCATTATTACATTTAGAAATTTTCAGTCTTACCTGTTCTACCATGAGATATGATATTAACATGGACATGTTAAAATTAATCTAATGAGAACATTAACATTGCAATCTTACCTCTTTCAGAATTCACTTGGTATTCTCTTTCACGCTCTTAAATGCCTTTTTTTTTTTTTTTCTTTTTTTGGCCAATCCTGGTGCAGTTTTAAAGAATAAATGCTTAGCAGATATTCTCCCTGAGACAGACCACATGGGAATGGCTGATGGCTGAAGGTGGTTTAAAGCAGTTAAGAGAGGTCAGATAGGGAATTTTCAGTGAGTCTCTAAAATTTTCTCAACCAGATGAAGCAGAATAATGTTTTACCATTTCATGTGCAATTTGCAGGCTATCTATGAGCCAAAGAATGGGAATGTTGATAACCAAGAGAATATATTTCTGGATATACTTTTTGCTTCAGGTGGGACAAGAGTGTTGAATGCGATGGTAAATACTATCTACTACTACTCATATTTACTATTAGTCACAGGGAGGAGAAGCTATCTGGCTGCAGGAGACTGAGATTTACAGCGCTGAAAATGTATTAAATCTGCATCAAGGAACTTAATGTAAGACTCCAGAGCTGGAGGACAGATATGGTTTTGCTGTGTGTGTATAGCAAGGAAATGATGTGAAAGAGTATAGGAGTTAAGTTGAATCTTTCAATGTACAGTATATATTCTTCAGGATGGATTTATCAGCACTTTTATTGGATATATAAATAAAAGGAGGATCAGATACTCTTGTATAATACTCTGCTATATGTTTTGTAACCAGACAATTTAGAAGAAAAAATTACTTCTTGTAATACAGGTTGTCAGTGATGCCAAGGATGTTAGTGTACCATAAGCACTGGAAGACATTTTGCTAAACCTGTGATAACTAAGCATTATGGCAAAGATATCTGAGTCATTTGTGAGATTTCAATAGATTAAATTATAGCTACAGCATTTTTTAAGGAATAGAAAATGTAAGATTTTAGAGCGACTATAAATGTAGTCCAAGATGTGACAAATACCTTTAAGTCAGCAATATCTAAATAGAATAAGGTTATTGCCAGCAGACAGAGCCTTTTTAATTTATTTTTGAATTTTATTGTTTGAATCCCATGAACTGCTTGCTGTTGCCTGGTTGGGTATGTCAGGTGCTAACTTGCTGTAGGCAGCCTAGCAAGTGAAACCAGTGAAATGCTGTTACAGCCTTGGGCACCTGAAATCCATGCTGGTTGTTAGCATCATCAGACAGGTAATTCTGAGCGTAGATAATAGTAGCTTATCACAGTCCCACATAACACAAGGATGAAATCCGTCTCCCCAAGCTAAACCTGAAAGACCAGACAACATATGCTAGAGTATGTAGTAGGGCTGTAGCTTTCATCATTCTATTAATTAAATACTGTTTTGACTAGCATACAATTACAGGCAAACAAAGAAAAAAAAAACAACAAGTAGCTAATAACTATTTCATTTTCTGACTTTGTATTTTGGAAAACATACTGTATTAAGCCTTCCATTGGCGTCATATTTACATTTATTTTTTACCATCTTCCAGACAATGTATAATCTTTCCACTAAATCTTAGAAGTGAATGGAGGCAGGAGTCCTATCAGCCTTGCGTAACTGAAAATAAGCTACCTAAATAAGGTCACAGATTTCATTGTTTATCTAGAGGCAGTGTAGCAGGAGAAGACTTTTTGCATGTTCTCCAATCTTCTTAAACCTTGCATGTGTCTTTACTAGGCTGTGTGTCATTTCTGATGAAACTCTCTTGCATTTATCTGTTGATCAAATTTCAAGTTTGTGCAAATAGGTAAAATTTAGCTAATGCTGAAACCTGGTACAGAGAGCATGCTTTGGAGTCAGCCTAATTCTTGCAGTAGAACTTGATGTGAAAATTACTTATCAATCAAAATAAAACCTAAGATTTTCAAGGGATAAAAGATGTACCACAGTACATGTGTAAACATTGTTCTCTGATTCAAATACATTAATTTCAATAACCAATTTTCCACCATAATAAAATTACATTTTCCTGTCTTACTATATCTGTTTACCAGCCTTAAGCTCTAGAATTATTATTAATAGTGATTTTGTATGCACGACTCTATCAACTAACCTCTAATTTAGAAATTTTCATTTTTAAAAAGGAAATTGTTGAAGACAAGACTAAAAAAACCTATGAAAATCTACAACACAAACCTTCCATTTTGTTTCGTGCAGTAATTTTTTCTTGATAATGCAATGTTGAGGACAGTTGTTACGACCAGATTTTTGCAAAGAAAATGAAATAAACGCAACCAGTTCTTTGTTTCTTTTTGGCCATGTTTAGTGAGAGGTAGCTTAGTGGTTTAGCTTGAGTCTGGAACTGGGAGGAACCCATCTAGACCATAGTATTGAGACCAAAATATTTGCTCAGTATTTTTGAGACAAACTGAAATGATTGCAATCCTTCTCCACCTACACCCACAGGGTGTTCATCTAACACCCATTCCCACAGCAGTTACTTTCCAATAGATTTTTTTTTACTGTAACAGATTGTTTTCTTTGCTTTTAGAGTCCTTGGCTTTTCTTTTTCTCAGTTTGATATTGTAACTTTACAACATAATTCTGAGAAAGACATAAAATAAACCAAACTGTATGTGAAATTACTATTACAGTAAATATTGAACATGTTATATCCAGAATTATCAGTGCATAAATAATCATCTTCAGAATATTTTCTTGTTATGAGCTAGAATTCAGTGAAGTAAACCTCAGCTCTTTGAAGTGTTAAGATCTGCTGATCACTTTAAAAAACCCTTCCTCTTATTGATTTTATTTTTTTTTTGAGAACATATTGATAAAAATGGATCCTAGAATAAATTTAATTTGATAGTTTTTTCTCTCTACTGCATAAAAACATATTTTTTATTGTTAAAATTGTTGACATTAATTTTATTGAAAGAAAACACCGTTCTATAATGTTGCAGTTAAGTCTCTTGAGTAACTGTATCTTTAGAGTGGTAAAAAGACAGCTAGATGAATCCTAAACAAGAGAACATTTCTTTCTTTTTATATTGATACGGAGGACTCATTAAGACTCATATTGGGCTTGCAGACACTGCAGAAGGACAGACATTTTAGAGATCTCCAACCTCTTAGGAACTTTGGAGGTTAATGAGCCATCCCATAATTATTATCTTGTGTTTTATCTGGGGTTTGCTCCAGGCTTTTATTTGATTTTCAGAGTGTAGCGTAATCTCCTATGTGTGAGTGCTGGATGACATCAGCTTTAGAAATGTTGTGTTTTCCAGTACTGATGGGCTATCTTCAAGTATCCTAACATCAATTAATTATTTCAGACAAGAATCAGCAGGACTTTGTGGAGTTCTTCAGAGACCCAAGAACACTTTGGTCAGGGTGAAGTCTGTAGCACTAAGATCTGCCAGATGTATTGGGACCTCCAAATAATCTAGTTTCTAGTCATAGAATAAATAATGCTTCACCTCCTTCAGAACCTCCAGGCTAACTTAGGTCCCATGGTTGTCTCAGAAGTGTCCTGTTTGAGGTGTTTTAATGTCAGGATGTAGGGCAACCAGTTAGTATGGGGAGGAGGGTGTGAATGCCTCCACTTCCTTCCCCTTGTCCTTGGCAGCCTGCAGAGGCCAGTAGGGGAGAACTGCCTCAAAACTAGAGAAGTAAATGGAAAACAAAAAGAAAGGGAAGAAAAGGGCTCAAAAAAGTGTATCATGATATTGGTGAAGGATCAGCATTGAATAATTTTTATGTCATTTGGCATCTTTCATTGTAGCTACTCTCATGTTTGTTTCTCCAAGAAAAAAAGTTTTAAAAAAGAAAAAAAAAAAGACAAAACCAAGATGCTTCTTTTTCTACCAAATCTTCTAAGGCCATCCTGATATTGTTCCAACTCAAGCTTCCATTGTTCTAATTAAAGGTTCCATTAAGGAAGTATATAAGAAGATATTTAAACATCTGGCAAATGTGAAACCACCTCTTCTAAAGCAAACTAAGAGCACCACTACAGTCATTGATGTTACACCTTTAATGTAGTTAGTTTTATCCAGCATTTTCATGTAAAACACAGCAGTAACGTCACCATTAGAAATGATGATTTCTCTTCTGCAATATTTAGTGTGAAGTAGCAGGTCTGTGTCTGGGGAAAAGGAATCCCATTCTTTAGATATAACAGTTAGAAGTCAGTAGCAGATTTTCCATCTCCTTCTTTGAGTTTTTGATCAGAAACTAAGGGTTGATTCTCTTCAGGTTGAAGCATCCTTTTGGAGAATTTCAAAAACAACTTGAAACTTCCTCTTCACATATTCTCTCTCATACTCTGCAGAAATTTGTCCTTTATTTAGAGACTTGTAATCAAGATTCTCATTTTAGTATTTTTGATTGCTTCAATAAAACCAGAAAAACAAAACAACCACGCTTTTTCTGAAAATAAATCTATCTTTTGAAGTAAAATGTATACTGGAGCTCATTATCTTTGGAACCTAAGTAAGAAATTGAAGAATGAGAGTCAGTTGAGTGAACGTTTTTCTTGTGTGGGGGAGAGGATTAAGGCAGCAAGGAACTAAAAAGACATTTGTTTTATAGCAATCAGGCCTTCTTCTGCTGACATGCAGTGTTTTTCCACTCCAGTTGACATGGTTAGACATCCTCCGACACCCTGGGGGATGTAAATCAGAGACTGAGAACGTTAGACTTTTTGCTCTCTGGAGAAATGTACCTAGTATTTTAATGATTATTTATCTTTCCCAACTGTACATTTGCTTAGATGCATGCAGGTTAAAATATATGTAAATATATATCCCCACTCAAATCATCAGAAGACAAAAAAACTTTGGTATGTGTGTCTTGTTAACATTTTGCTATACGTTTTCCAGAGGTGTACTAGGAACAGCCTGCTGTACAGCTGTTCTCCTCCAGCTGAACAGGTTCATAGGGAATGAAGAGCTTAGAGCAATTTGTAGGCAATGAAGCAAAAAGAAAAATCCACAAAGAAGCAGCTGATGTTAGCAGCTTTTAAAGAGAATAAAAGGAAAGGGGAAGAATAGGGAGGCAAATGTAGAACAGAGGGAGAGAACATGATTTTGGATGAAGTCTGAATCACTGTTTTTCAAAACCTAGGAGAAGCTACGGTGCTTACTTTTATAAGCCACACTTTATCCTTTCATGCTCTTTACTGCCTCCTGAACAATATCTGTGCTTACCATACACAGACGCTAAGCCAGTGCTTTACCTTCGTTGCACAAATGGCTGGGAGCTCAAGGCTGGCAGCCAAAATTTTGTGTTAGAGCTTTGTCACTGACACACACCTAGGACTCAGTCAGAAAGGTGTTTAGGGCATGTTAAATTTTAAGCACATGTTTAAATCCCTCTACTTGCCATAACACCTTTCTGGAATGAAACCTGCATATTAAACTCTGCAAACCAATCTTGCAGTGCCTGTTCCCTTATTTGTATGCCAGGAATAATAATGCTTAATTCCTATGTGTGTTTTGTAACTTAATTCAGGGCATTTATACACCACTCTAAGCAAAAGTCTTAATATGAAAGAATTGTGGTTCATTACTGTATTTCATTAGCATTCATAGGAATTGTTGTGTATGTAATTCAGAGAGATATACATCTAAATTTTCATGGTATTACACAATTGAAAATTTTAAAGGAAAGACTGTCTGTATTAATTGTCATTAAATCAAAATCAAAGAGTCAAGTTCATCTCCTTAGCTCAGAAATCACATGGGGTTTACTTTCAAGAGCTCCTTTAGTGTCTTATTTATTTATTTATTTACTCTCATACAAAGTGAGTGTGAGATTCACAGTCAAAACTATAAAGGAGTATACAGTTTATTTACTTTCTAAAAGGACCTCTAAACTAAGGAAAGCAGTGATGAAGTGAAAAAAAAAAAAAACAAAACAAACCTATGAACACAGAGTAAGAGCAGCTGTGAGAATGTTAGATATTTTTAGTTTTCATACAGGCATTATTTAGAAAGAAATACTTCATGATATATAGGTAATCATATAAATCTTTAAAGAAAAAAAAAGTGTGAGAAAAACTAAAACCAATTTAAAATATTGTGTTTGCTGTATTTTTTAAAAGGCATTAGTGATTTTAAATTCCTGTAAGAGTATGTCTGATATTCCTGAGATATGTAATTGACAGGATGCAATGTCATGGCTCAGAGGGACCCATTATTATATTTCATTGGCTCGTTTATTGCCTGAGGATGAGAACAGGCAATAGAGGAAGGTGTCAAACTTACTTTTAACCTTTGGTCTTAGAAGAAGCTAAATTAAAGGTTTAACTGTATTTTAAGTTATCATCCTTGGAGTTGTCTCTCTCCTTCTCTGTTTGCAACTGGCAAACATGAATGCCATCCAGTTTTCAGTGTCAGCCTCTTATATTGTGTTCCACATAGACCTGTTGTTTTCACCACAGGTCCCTTCATGCTTTTTGCTCTACTTTGTGTGACAAGCTATAGGTTGTGTCAGTTAACTTCAGCGATTCCTGCTTAAGGGAAGAAATGTTAAAAAAAAAAAAAAAGAGA
>VYXD01012642.1:348568-379834 GCA_013397195.1 Hylia prasina
TGTAGGGAACAAAAAAGAAAAAAATCTTTTTTTTTTTTTTTTTTTTTTTTTTTTTAATCTACAGAGGTCATAGATCAGAAAAGGATTGTGGCGCACATGCTTAGAAAGAGGAATAGACTGTTTTGAAATTCTGGAGGAGAAAATAGCAGAATATGCTTTTGTTGCAGAAATATTATGGGTGCATGTCAGTAATTGCAATGCTGCTAAAGCTTGTTCCTTACTGAGCTTCAGACATAAACTGTTTGTGTAGGTCAGACAGAGGGTAAACCAGGCCAAATCACAAGTCTGCTCTAGAGAAGACACGTGGATGTGGGCCAGGAGAAGAAGGAAATTAATTTTACTATAAATTTGGAATGAAACTGTAACTGTGTATTTACTCTCACTTTCCTGCCTGCATCCCCTGCCCTCAAAGTCTTCAATCATCAAGTAATGCAAAAAGTAATAATGGATGCTGATGGAATAGGGGCCATGGTGATGATAGCCTTTCTTTCTTCCCTGAGAAATTTGTGTTTCACAGTATTAATGTAAGGATGTTAGTGTTTCTTAAAAATTAAAGGAAAAAAATAGAATAATGTAGAATAAAGTTTTGTAGAAAGCACTTTTTTAGCAGCTTTAAGATTAAGGAAGCAGCTCCAAAAATCCATTATTGTAAGCCAAGGAGACCTCTACTCTACTGGGTAAAAATAATATATCTAAGATCCTCTTATGACTTTGACATTAGAAATCACTGAAGGTGCTCATAGCACTAAACCTATGATAATACACATTATACTACTGCTAACCGCTTAATTCAAGTTCATATTCTAGAGTTCAGATTAATTATTTTCTTTTCCTTGTCTGACAGTTGGTTTGGGGTGGTGAAGGATGGAAAATGCTGAACTCTCTCTCCTCACAGATGCTGATGTCATTAAGTGTACTAGCCTTTGCCCTATACACATAATTCTGCCTGTAGTTTGGTTTGAATAAAGCCAGCTCAGCAACAAAGACAGTTATTTTGAGAGAAGTTTTATGTTACAGCTCTTTATTTCACTACTGAGGGTTTTTTGTGTTTAGTGACTCCATCTTGGGAATCCACCTCATTTCTTGGCTGCAGTGACCTTTGTGTTTATAATGTTTCTTCAGTTTCCAAGCAGTCAGTTGAAGGTGAATGCTATAGTATTAATATATTTATCATCCATTCATATGATGGGAGCATAATTTCCTTAACCCCCTGGTCCCTTTCCCTTTTAAGCTTTTGTGTAATGCATTTTGTTGAAACCTAGAAGAAATATTAGGTTCATTGCTTTTCAGACAGGTAAGATGTTTTATGATTTTATGCTTCCATTTTAAATATATCAGTTTTTACTTTTTATTGTACATGATTTTTCCTGTGCTAGACGTTTAAGCACATATCTGTTGGTTATATCATTGTGTCAGTGTTTCATCCTTATTACTAAAATAATAATATAGTGTTCTCTCTTTTTTAAATGCTTTTCAAACATAAATCTAAGAGCACTAGCTAAAGGAATTTGATAGTTAGCCACAGTTTACACGTTGGGAAAGTGAGGTACAAGAATTGCCTTAGAAAGCTACGATAGAACTGGGTATTGAGGCCTCATTCTTTACCCTCTTCTGCTTACAAAAGAGTGAGGTTATCATGCTCCCATGCAGAAAAAGAAACAATTCTTAAATGTGTGAGGAACCTTTCAGTTTCCTTTGCTTTTTTTTTTTTTTCCTCCCCATCAGTCGGATACAAAATCCTTGCTTATTTCTAAAGAAATTAACTGTGGATTAAAATTAATTAATTAATTAATTGATTTTAAAAATTGATGGATTTCTCCAAATATTAACGCTCTGAGTTTAAATTAAATTAATTTACATCAAAGCTCCATGTTCAAAATGCCTTTACTTGAGTATAGCCAGGTTTAACTTTGTTTTTCTTTTGGGTCTGGCTTTTTGCTACTTTAATAAGATAAGGATGAACAGGAATAAGGCCTTTGTTCCTCATTTATTGTCTAGATAGCATTTTACAGCAGAAAAAGAAAAAAGAGAATAATAGCAGCTGCAAAAACTTACACATCTTCTTTTGTTGTGATAGTTCTTCTAAAACATTATTTTAAATAATTAATCCTTTAAAAGCAATACCACTTCATTAAAACAACAAAAAGCAAAACAAACAAAAAACAAACAAAAAGAAACCCCAAAACAAACCCAGCCAGTTTACCATTTAAATGGATTAGTGCCTTGCTTTCTGTGTGATATTTCCTGATAGTCAAAGTTTAACAAGAAAATACATGCCAACACAGTCCCTGTTTGAAACGGAATCAGTTTTTTTGCAATAATATACTGAAACTACATTTAGTTCACTGGAAGCTTATTTACATGGTCATGTTCAGGAGAATTAATCTGTAAAAACAAATTTAAAGTAGATTATTTAAACCTAATTAAGTCCTTATATAGATGTTCATTCAGAATAAAAATTGCCTTGATTTCGTTTAACTGAACTCCCTTCCAAATGAATTACGACTACCAGGGATTTAACATAGTTTAAATAATCAACTTTAGGAACTAAATACAGGATCATTTTGCTGCATGCTTTGGTGTAGACAATGTCTCTGGGAGAAATCTGTCTGACCTTTTCTCAGATGTCAGCATGTGTGGACCATAACTGAATTTAAGAGGTAGTCTGAAGTCTTGAGAAAGGTATTAAATCTCTTTGAATTTGGTATTGATCTTTTAGGAGAAGGCAGGATACAGACATATAAACTGTTTAACAGGTAGGAATTTGGGATTGCAGGGATGGAATATCTTGGTACCTGCTGTAGGGAAAGTCTAGTTTTTAACTTTTAGGCTAACTTTTGTTGAGATGTCCATGACCCTGTCCCCTGGGAAGGAATACATTGGATAGGATCATCCTCTGAGGCAGTAGGAGGTTGGAACTTGGCTGGTAATTATTTGCCATTCATTTCAAACATGATAGTTTCCTTATTCTGAAATTTCTATTTGGATACATTTTGGTAATAATCCTGAATGACCAGTAAAGTATTCATAAGGTTCTTTCACTGTCTGTTTTTTAAAAGGATGACATTTTTTTCAAAAATTTAGAGTATCACCACATAGGTTTGTGAGCGACAGATGACTTTAAGCAGACATAGGACCAGATTCCTAAAGGAAAATAAGTCCCATTTCTGCCACAGCTGTGCTGTGCTTGAATGAACATGGAATCTTGGAGGAACATAGAGGCATGGTTGAAATGAAGAGATCTCTCCCATGAGTGAGCTTCTTAGTATTTAAAAATGAAGTCTCTTATGGGCAGGATAGACTTGCCTCGCAAATGATGAGAGTCATTAGAGTATTCAAGGTAACGTCCTCCTGTCCCAGTTTTTCTCTGCCAGTTTTGCAAGATATTGCATGACTCCAGTGCTCCCCCTTCAGTTGTAGTGGATTGCATTTTTTCACAAGACACTTAGAAACCAGCATTATTTGAGGATAAAATATATTGAGTGGTAGATGATATCCCCTTACTTAAAGCAACATAATGAATGATGCTTGTGTATGATCTCACCTTGATAAATTTCCCAGTGTATCAAGAATGGTAACAGAACCACTCTAAGGTAAAAATGCTCTAAGGGCTGGGGAGGCGGAAGCTACTGAAAGTTAGAGAAAGACTAATGATTCTGAGTATGCAGTAAGTACACAATAATTCCAGATATAGGTGATTTCATTTTCAAAACATCAGAGGCATTATTGTCTTACTGATCGATTTTTGCATGGCACAGCTTAAAAACTGGGTTTGTTTCTCTCTGCTCGCTTAGTAGAAAACATCAGTGGAGAGAAAACTATTGCTGTAACAAGAAGAATCACAGAAATGTTCATTTCAGCAAGACTAACTTTACACACTGATTGTGCTATTGGATTTTGAAAGAAGAGAAAGGAAAAAAACCTGTGAAATAGTAATAGAAGGAAAGCAACAGAATAGTTTTGAGAACTGAGAACTACCTGGTAATATCCTTCACATTTTGCCTTTATTTGAAACACAGCATAGAACCATAATGAAATCTATAAATGGTGCACAAATGTACTACTTCACGCATACGAATCAACTCTAGAGGAACTGAAAAAAATTATAGTGGGGAAAAACAGAGTTAAACTGTGCAAATGCAGAACTGCAAACACACATTTGACACTTACTGAAAAGAATCCTCTCTGCTGAGGGTCCCTGGCAGGACAAGCCAGCAAAAATCTGTCTTGAAGTACCTTCTCCCTCACTCCCAGGTTCAAGTCCCCATACTCTGCTCTGGATAGGAATTTGAAGTCTCTACTTCTGTGAGCTGTTGCTGCTTGCCAGGACCATATAAAAAAACATACTAAAAGTAGTAAGTACTTTTCTTGTGGCTGAGCAAGCTAATTATGCTTTCTGTGGGGTCAGATGAACTCTGGTACCTACAGGTCAGAAGGAAATTGAACTGAGCCCAGAGTGAAAGGAGAAGGGGAAAAGGGCAGATTAAACTGCTTTTGCATACACTTGAACATTCAGTTAAAAAATGTTCAACAAATACAAAAATGTTTGTTGTCTATATAGGTACATATTTGTATCATTCTTACGCACTCATGCAGTACATCTGAAGTGACGTACCTGTTTACTTCCCATTCATAACTTGGGAGTTGAAAAAGCTTCTTTCCTTGGTTTTTTATGGGGTTTTATTTTTTTTATTTTTTAGTTCAGTGTCTACAGTAAATATTTCGTGGGTAAATATCTTCTGAAACCTCTGAATTATTAAAGTGTAAATTAGACCATTTAAGAGCAGAACATTTTTTATAGAAGTACATTTGTCTGTGATGGGGAGGTAAAAGAAATAATCCTACTATGTCAGTAGTCCCTTGGGAGGACCTTACCTTCCTGATACCATCCATGTTTCTTGCAGTTCAGAACACTTGTTAATCTGGAAGGGGGGAAGAGAAGTACATGACATTTATATTTGTTGTAACATAAACCATTTCTTATCTTTCCCCTCAGTCCCTCTCCTCCACCTCCCTTCTGTCTCCATTTACAACTTCACTATCCCTCCTGCCTACTGGGACCATAACCTTACTTCTGTTATCTTTCTTCTTTTTGCTGCCCTCTGCATATCTAAGGCAATCTTTATTTTTTTTTCTCTTCAATAGTCTCAGCCCCAGCCCCCCAAAACAAACTCCCATTTCCTTTAATGTGTTTGCTTCTTGTTCTTGTTCTTTTTTTTTTCTTTTTTTTTTCATTTTATTACTAAATTTTCTCTTATCTCATCTCTGCCTCACAATTCCCAAATCAGCCAGCTCATGGGTCTGAAATCACTGGTGACACTGCCAATTATATTTGCTAGTTCTTGTCATTGGGTTGTGGAACTGGACACCTTATTTCTTTTCTTTTCCTAAAAGACAATCTGAGAGGGATCTAATTATGCCAGAATGCACTGTTCTTTCAATCTAGACTGGCTTTCAGTAAGTCTGGAAAGCATTTCTATACCATCATCAACTTCTCAACAATTTAACAGTCATTTTACTCACACTTGTTAACATATTTCATGGTTTTCATCTTAATTAGACATTTGATGGTGTAGATTTCTGTTTTTCAAATTTCCAAATGAGCCTGAGGAATTATGTCAGGACTTTTTTGGAAGCATTTCTATCTTGGAAGGGCAGTCCAACTTACACTTTGTCCTATTTAGATTTACAGAGTAAGCATCCTTGTGCTGAAATCCCATGAGTAGCTGGTCTGGATTGGTGCTCTGCAAAGGCACTGAATACAGAATTAGCAGTGAGTTTAGCTGCAAGTAATTGTGACCACAGCCAATTTCATTCACAACCCATTTAGAATATAAAGTGGTATGTCTTTCTTTTGGAGAATTTGCCCAGGAAGTGACAAACTTGGGAAGATCTGAATGATGTGAAGTTCCTTTATAGGTTTCACCCTGAATTTTGTTGCTTCCCTCAGAAGAATCAAAACAATATTTTCATGTTTGGTAGAATGTTTTAAAATCGTCTCTTGAAAAAAAATCTTTAAAGAAGCTGTACAGGTTCTGAAAGAAGCTTTGAGGGGTCCATAATTTTGCATTAATATTTATGTGTTAAAAGTTTTGAGGTTCAAATTAATGCTGTTATAAATGGCAGCACTTAGACGTGCTTCTGTGTTCCTAACTGTGCAGTCACAAGCAAATGTGGTAGTTAGATTTCTTATGACAATTCTGGGGGAGAACAACTAAAAGTATGGAGTTAATGCAGCAAAATTAAAGACCATTAAGCCCCTATATGGAAACTTATTGAAAAGTGGAGTGCTTAAGGGAGCATTAAACTACAAAACAATAAAGGTATTTCAATTCAGAATGAGAGTATCTACATATAGCTTAATGTGTTTTAAATTTTTTTCCATTGACTTCATACTTTTAGTTGATTCTTTTTAGCCATCCCAAATGCAGGCAGTCCCAAGTGATACTACTTTTTCTCAAAAGTATATCTTTGGAAGCTCTGTCTTTAAAATTTAATAACCTTCTGTCGTACAAGTAGACCAAGAAAAATTTTTGTTTAAAAAGTGAACAAAAAGACAAATAGTAATATGCATTCTGTTGTCAACTGGTTATGGCAGCAGATGACCATTAGAATGAGAAACTTTACCATTTTAAAAGAAATATATAAGCTAAAAGAAAATTCATATTTTACAAGTAGAGATTAAAGGCTTGAGGGGAATTTAAAAGTTCATGAGTGATGGACACAGTGGAAAATAATGGAGAACAGAAAATGAAGACTAAGATAATAATGAAAGACATTACGTACCTGGCCACTGAAACTGAATGTTCAAACCTGACAATTTATGGTTGAAGTGAAAAATACAGATGTTTGTGTGTCTGGCACAGCTGAGTGTAAGAAATGCATGAAGCTGTGTTGTGCCAAAGCTGGGATTTATTCTGTTACTTCATGCTTGTTCCCAAACATGCTCATTTCTCATCTTTATTTCTGTGGTGTCATTTTAGGCTTTACTGACTTGGGAGGGATTCAGCTTGGCTGCTTGGTTGTCATTTTATTGTCCCTTAACCAGAATCACTATCTCTATGTAAAGAAACACATAAAACTGGCAGATGAACTGCCCATATTATACTCTATAATCAATAGAAGTTTCTTGTCAGTCATTAATATAGGAACTCTGCATTCTTTTCACCGTTCCTGAGATTACATCATGGACATGAACGCTGCTACATCAGTCCACTGGAATCAACACTCACTTTTGTGTTACGCTGTGTCATGCACTTAAGTAAATGTCCAAACAGTCATAATGAAGACAGAATATGATAAGAAACAGAGATATCGATATCTCATATAGAAAGCAAGCAAGGTATTTTCTAATTCCAAGAGTTACTACTTTTGGGAAGGACAGAAGATCCACTGGTTTGAGATTTTAAAGGGCCTTCCTAATGTCACTTTAATGTATTATAATGCTATTGATTTTTTTTATTTATTATTTTAATAATAACCTATACAATTAAGAAGATTAAAAAGTTCCAAGTTGTTACTAGATAGATTTTTTATCATGTGGTAATCATACAGTTGATGCTAAGTAGATGCATTTATATAATCTGGTCATTATTAACAAAAAAATTGCATAATAACTGTAGGCAATGGGGTATAACAGTTAAAAGTAGTGCAGCATTTCAGTTTAGGGATACATAACTAAACTTCAGTGCAGATACTTACAGAGGTGCCCTGTTACAAGGGCAGAAGCACAACAGTCTTCATAGAAAGATGCCAGAAGTTTACATTTGCTTTATCATGAGTTACAGTGGACTGGCAGTCCTGGGGCTAGTGCTTTTTCTTGTTTACCCGTGCTCTTTTTTCCTGAAGTGTTTAGACTTGCATTCTCTATTTAGAGAAATCAATGTTTTTGTCTATCCCCCCTTTTGTTCCCTCTGCCAACCATTTTTCTTGTCAGTTAGCTTTCCCTATTGCTGGGTGAGCAACTTATGAGAAATAAACCACTGAGGCACATCAAACCTTATAAGAAGGCCAAGGCAGTAATTCAGTGGCTGAGTTTATCCAATCCATTCTCTTTCAAGTGGCTTGTTTAAAAACAAACAACAGAAACAAAACCTCACAGTGTCTCTTGTTGATATTTAACAAAACTATAGAAAGACCTTTTGCCTTAATAATGCCAGTGACATGCATTTTGTTTATCTTTCTAATTATTTATTTATAGTTGACATGAAAATGCTTCCCACTAGACATCACTAACTGCACAAAACCAGTTGTGTATTGCTTTTGTGAGACTTCTGTTATTATAGCATGATTAAAATAATACATTAATTATGCATCCTGCTATAAAACTGAATACAGCAGAGGAAATAAATATGTATTAATAATACATCAGTTATTAATCCGAGTACTTGTCATTTCAATGAGATGTAAACTACTGCATCTTCAGTTCATGAAGACCACCACTTACCTGTTTTTTAAGTCCACTTACATCCCAATACTGTGGAAGGACAAGTTTTTGTTAAAAGTCAACCTGTTCTACAAATGAGTAGTCCCAAACCAAAACTGTTATATTAAAAAGCTACAAATTTTACCTGACTGTGAGATACACTGGTAGCATAATAAAGTAGATTTACCACTAGGCTGGACCATGTACAGTAAACTTTTAATCCTTAAAAGTGGTAGACACCTTTCTGAAGCAACAAGATTAATTCTGACTTTTTTTTTTTTTCTTTTTTCCTGAGATTCCTTGTACTGCTAGAAAGGGAACTTTTATACTAAAGGGAAGCCATCTACAGCTTATGGACTTGGTGAAAAATGTTGCAGACATAGGTATTTAAAAAACAGTAGGCTTGTGAAGTGCATCATTTGATTGGATTGCCTTAACAGATAATTGTAATGTTGTGTGTCGATATGTCGCATGTAAAGATGTTATACCTACTAGGTACTGTCCAAAACCTTCCTAAATCTTTGAACATCAAGCTGCCTTTTAGTTAAAGGATGGAGTCACTAGATTAGGAAGTAAAACAGGAGCCAGTTAGCTGTAGCAAACTTTAACTAAATAAAACCATTTGCTTTCTTTTTTGCTCAAGCCAGAATAAAAGTTATATTGTTTAATGTAAGAGCTGCTTGGCAAGAATTGCACTAGGAAATTAAATGTGCCTGGGATTACTGATGCCAAAGAAACCAACTGTCATGGAGTGACCCATGTCTATATTATTAAAATTTGCTAGTTTATAAAGAAGTGAGTGCAGAAAAAACACGTTTAGAGAATACTTTTAACTCCTCAAGTTTGTTTTAAATATAGTTTGGGATAGGTCTAGTCCTAGTTTTCCAGGAATAAAACTAATCCACATTAACAGGAGTTGACACTTTCAGTCTCTTGGTACATTTGCTAGCAGTGTTTTCTTTATTGGTAGTGGTACTATTGTTGAGTGAGTGACCAGTATATGAAGTTGTCTAAAGACGTATTTTTGTGGAAGACTTTAATTTTGTCATTGAGTAGCATGTATATGACTTCTGTATTACTTAGAATTTTTAGATTTAGATTGGAATGATGCATATGAAGGAGAAACTACACTGCTGTTGAGGTCAAGTTAAAAACGTATAAAATCCTTAAACTGACAGCAATGTTATGGTTATATTTTCACATTATCTTAATAATAAACAGTGACAAGTATAAATTTTCATCACGAGTGTTTTTTAAAAGATGTTTGATTATCTTGAAAAGTTGTGTCAGATAAGAGAGGTTAAAGTAATTACTATTAATATTTGTGATAGCAATATGACAACAGTAACAATATTATAATATGTAGCTCTCTCTTGGGATTTGCACCGAGACATCTAGAAGTACATGAATAAGAATGTGAATATTATTTTATGTACTGTGAAAATGAGTCAGAGTCAAGTGGAGTGTCATGACAAAAATCACCTTTTAGGTCATGGGCAGCATCAGGAGTAGAATGCAGATATTTTGAATCCCATAATATAACTCTTCACTGTAACAGCATCTAAGCTTTTGCACATAGGTTTAAATTTTTCCCACATAAATTCTGAAGAAGATTCTGAATCATGTATCATGGACAAGTCATCTTCAAGAGTCGTGACTTAAAACAATATGGGAATGTTTACTGAACTAAAATGATTTTCTCTTTTCCTGTCTCTCCTTTCTGGTATTTTAATATCTTCTTGTTTTTCTCTGGCAAAAGGCAGAAAAAATCATCTAGTCAAAAAAGCTGTCTGCCAAAAAAATAGATTCACCTGTCTATAAAGATTTCCTGATAAATATTTTATATACTTTTAGAAAAACCAAACTTCCAGTGGCAGAAAATAGCAGTCTCTTTTTATGTAATCTTTTCAGTGTATCATTATCCTTATTCTTGGAAAGATATTTCTTCCTTAGTGTTTAACCTACATTTCCTTTTTTCTAAGTACATAGTGTCCTCTCCACTTTCCCTTTTACAGCAACTGTTGATATATTGAAAAGTTGTTCATGATGTTATGTGTGGAAAATCCTGACGATAGAGTGTACAAAGGAATGAATCTATTTATTCTTTCATTACTATATGCAAACTTTCCCATTGCTTTCATGAGAACACTCAGGAAACATTTTACTATTTTTCCTTGAAAATGTGGCTATCTGTCTTCCTTTCTAAAACCACTCTGTTCCTGACGATGTGAATCCCTCTAGCAAGAGAGATGAAAATACATGAATGTTGGTGAATACTAGCTTGCAAACAAGAAAAAAAAAATCTGGAAAAAAATCCCCTAATTGATATTGTAATTGTTCAGCTATTGTACTGTTCAATTTCCTTAATTTTAAAACAATGTTGCACAATTATATATTCACTGTTTTCTTTATTTTGTGAAAACCCTGGAGTGATTTCCATGAGAGGAAATGAAATGATCTGGCTGGCTCTTGAATGCTTTGGCTGCTTTAGGGAACTTTGATAAAAGGAGTTGTTTTGCATTACTGCTTGAATTTTTCCCCTCCTCTTTATCCTCTTCCTTTCCTTTTTTTTTTTTTTTTTTAAGGGCAAGTTAGTTATAAATAACTGTGATAACATAGCATTTCTGTAAGAAGCATGTCCTGCTGTTTACTAAACTTATATAGCAACAGTGCATTCATACAGTTACTTTGCAGGGATGCTTTGGCAGTTCGGTATTTTCCTAGATGCATACAAATCCTTCAATTTAAAGCACTAGGCCTTCTTAAGTTCTGCAAATATGCTAATGGTGGCATAGTCAAGAGAGCACAAAATAGCAATGTCAGAAGAGTTATCCCTTTATTCCCACACTACTACATAGATGCTTTCCATGTTTAAATTAACCTTTTACTTTTTTACTTACTTTAGTAATGTTTATTTTTATAATTAAACCCCTCCCATTTTTTTTCTCTAAGTTTTTTGTTATGCTACACTCATTTATCAAGGTTGGTGAGCTGTAGAGAAAAAAACATACCTCACACTCCTAGTGGCTTTCTTCACTGGGGAGAGGAAGTTGGAGTCATTTCCCTGGAGCTTTATAACACTCCTTCAGTTCCAGACATAGGGAATTGTTTGCCTGGCTATCACCAGGAAATGTCTTCTATATGTACGGGCATTTTAAGGTATGGGGAGATGAGCGATAGAAAACCATGTCTCAAGGAAACTTGAAACCTGTCTCCAATTCCAAACAGAAAGTGTTACAGTTCTATCTCAAGACAGCTCAACTTTGATAAATTCTTTCCAAATTCACTTTTAGGAAGTTTTGTGGCATCTCTCATTTGCTCAGATGACAGCTGAAAGGAAGTCTGCAAAGTAATCTGTAGGGTCTGGAGAGACTAAGTAAAAATTATTTGTGAAACTAGAGAAAGGTTAATGGGGATTTGACAGACTTCCTACCATATGCATTGGTCTGAATTATGTGATACTTTTTTGTATATAGAGCAGCAACATAATCTTCAGGAGTTAACTGTTGGGTGGTGGACATATGTGGAATATGAACTTCAAGAGTATGGCTTCATGAAGATTTGGAATGGTTCTTGCCTTCCCACCCTATCATTGCAGCCAAGAAGCCTTAGCTTTCTCTATATATAACATCTGTGGCTTCTAGTTTTTAAGCAGCTGATAAAGTCTAGATATTTTTGGCTGGGCATCATCATTACATGTACATATACACACACACACATAGATGCAGACAGACATGCATACAATGGCTTTCTCTGACAAGCAAACATAGAAGAGATATCCAGTTGATGAAACTATGAAAATGCTATACATGTGAAGCTACTACCTTGGAATTCTTGGAATTTCTTCATACTAATGCTTTTAGCAACATGCCAAGATACAAGTGGAGTCTGTAGTGAGAAAGAAAGGGGTAAAAAAAAAGACAAGGTAATGCTGGAGTGAGCTTAATGTTATTGAGTGGCACTAGCAACTGAGAAAGGAAACAACAGTGTAAAACTCCTCTTAGATTTTCTGTTCTTGCTCACTGCCTTTTGTGTTTGATGGAACCCCTTTTATGAGTGAGATAGGCTCTGATAAAGGAAGTGGTGATACATGAAGTAGCACTATGACAATGCATGAAGTGGTCATTGTCCTCACTTATCTTCACTGCACTTTCACACCATTAACAGTGTAACTAATAAGACTTACACTTAGGATCTCACCTTTGTGCTTCCTGTGGTAGTGCCATAGTTGAAAAGTGACAGCCTCTGCTAAAGCACCACAAAATATATCAGGTTGTTCTCATCACTTTAAACACACATCTTATTATTTCCCATTGTGAGGAACATTAAGTGACTTGTTTCAGCAAAAACAAGTACTTGGAAATTGTGACTGGGAAGTCATATACTTTTTCATACTCAGTTTATTTGAAATATCAGTATAACATTAACAAACATGGAAAATAACTGCATATTTGGCACTGAGGCAAATTACCAGACAGTGGTATCTAATTTTAGAATTCTTTACATAAGCAGTTCACCTATCTGTATGAATGTTGTAATTCTCATCCTGCTAACACTGAGTTTTCTTTTTCTGATTTCATCCATTCCCTTTGGCCTTGTTTTTGTCCCCCCTCAAAGTACTTTTATCCCCCTATCCAGGACCTGCTCTGAAGTATTTTGCTTTCAGCAAGAGACTGTCATTTTGTAGCACATTCCAGTTCCAGTCAGTGGGACTGTAAACAGAAAGTACCCAGGATAACTGATTCATCCTCCACAGAGACCACACATAGTACCTAGGAAATGTCTGCACTTCCAGAGAGTGGATGCTGTCCCCAGCTGAGGTTTCAGTACAAAGTGCCAGAAGAGGTGCCAGGAGAATTAATTTTGGGTTGAACTTTATGAACAAACTAAGGTATGATGAGGAATGCAGTCTCCATTGACGTTGCTGCCTGCGTTCTTGCTATTTAAAGAGCAGAGGAACAAGCTTCTGTGCACAAAGTGTGATCATTTCCCCCAATACCTGATTTAATAGGAGTAATTTCTACTTACACAGTCTCTTTCTATTGAGAAGCTCACACTCTACAAACATGAATTAATTAAGATTTATACTCCCTCTGTGCTTCATAGGTAGACTCAGGAATAGAGTGGTTTAACATTATACTAGTGTGCCTGTTGGGAAATACCAGAAATCTAGTTTTCTTACTTTGCACATGCCCTGGGGCAGATTCAATGCATGCCTTAAATGCAAGGACTGAAAAAGACCATAAGGCATGTGATTGATTGTACCTCTAGGGTTACGTTTGGAGATAAGGACTCCTGCTCCAGAGAGCTGGTGTGCATATGACAGTGAAGCAAAAGGTGATTCTATGTGAAAACATGTATGGCAGAGCCTGCTAAGGTACAAAGCTTTTCCAGTGGGCCATGAAGAGACTGTTGCAGTGACCTGTATAGTTTTGACTTCTTGCCTTCTCTCAACACAAACCGAGTAAATTGAAGCTACACCTTCCTTATAATGATATTCCTAAGATGAAGGTGGTGGCTGCATGCAGGTATGGGTTTGCTGGTCAGGCTGAATGGGTAAGAGCATTTCCATATGGCATCACTTGCTGTGCCATATACTCCTGAGGTACCTGACAGCCATAAAAACTCTGGCCAGTAAGACCGGTTCTTTGTATAACCACTGGCATCCGACACAGAATAATCAGTTGAGCTTAGGAATCATGTCTCCTGGTTTTGTTACTATTAAAAGTTGTCTAATAAATTCTCCTTTCTTTCTTTTTTTTTCCTTTTTTTTCTTTGAAGCCCTATTTTTTATTGTACAGTAAGATTTGATTTTGTTTTCCAGAGCAGCAGCTTTGCACTGTATAAATCATTACCTCAGTGCCAGGACACTCTTGCTAGGAAAGTGGCAAGAGAGTAAATGGACATTTAAAATGCAGAAACTTCTTCTTTTTAGAGTAATGTCTAGAAGAAAATAAAGCCCTTGCGGTTAAATCATAGGGCTGGGCCAATGCACATTGGGACTGCAAACTGGAAATGTTGCATTATTTTTAAATGGCTGAATACCTGCTGCAGCATCCATAACACTTGCTACTTCTCTAAACTGCATAATTCATTGCAGTGAAAAAAAGGAACAAAATTTAATCTACCTAAAGAAAAAAATTAACCTGCTATTAAGTATACATCCTAGTCCCATACTGTCTCTACACTTTGGTTTACAAACAAATGACTCCATGTCTTTTAAAGACTTATGGGAGGAAGAGTGGAGGACATGAACTGCTTGAACAATGAATTACTGAAGGCACTGCAATGACTTAAGCTTGGAATAGGCATAATATCCCAGTGAGGAGGGTCTTTATGCCCTGGCAGATATTTCCCTTCTCCTTCTGGAAAGTATTTGAATGCTTTTGCAGTTTTTCAGGGTGCGGTGATGCAGCCACCCAAGGAGATACAAGCCCCTCAGGTCACCCTAGGTTACGTAGGGAAACAGTAACCCTGTGCAAAAATGCCTTTCCTCTAGAGTGTAAGGGGACAGTATAAGACTTTATTTTTTATTATTTTTTTAATAATAAAAACTGGATAGAATAAAGTTATTCTATGTTTTTAGCCATTAAAAGTCATCAGGGATTTACTTCCAGATATTAGGATGCATCCACAACTAGTGTTACAGAGCTGGAAGCCACTGATTTCTGAGCGATAAAAACAGATTCCAATCCCATTGTATCGCAGAGTCTCATTGCTCTGTACAGGTCAGATTATGTCTAGATTCTGTTTGCATTTCACAGTCATTTCACAGAACTTCATGGCAGACCTATGGAGGGAAAAAAAATTGAGGCATTCTACCATCAGAGTCAGATTGTTCATCCAACATTACGATAAAAGTGACTGGACTTGCCAATTTTTTTATAAGTTCTTCTACTCTCACGTGCTACCTTGTCCTTAAGTGGAAACCACTGGCCAAATGTTATAGTTAAATATTATAACTTTTGGCATGGAGTGAATCCTCCAAGGGAAGTAGAACTCAAAAGAGTAAGAACCACCTTTGAAGTCCTCTGTCTGTACATGTAACCACTGAAGAACTCCTTAAACAGTACGATAGGAACTTTTGCAGAACCTTTTGAAAATTCTAGGTGGGTTTTTACTAAAACAGTTTCTTCACATTTCCAGATCTTGAGTGTAGGTGCTGGTGTATGCCCAAAGAAGGGCAGTGAAGTTGGTGAAATGATTAGAGCACAAGTCTTATGAGGAGTGGCTGAGGGGAGCTGGGAGCTGGTCTGCAAAAAAGGAATCTCAGGGAGGACCTTATTGCTCTCTACAGCTACCTGAAAGGAAATTGTAGCCATGTGGGTGTCAGTTTCCTCTCAGTAAGTGATAGGACAAGAATAAATGGTCTCAGGGTGCACTATGGGAGTTTTAGCTTAGCTATTGGGAAACATTTCCTCACTGAAATGGTGGTCAGGCATTGAAACAAGCTGCCCAGGCAAGCAGAGGCAACATCATCCCTGAAGGTTTTAAAAACATGGGGATGTGGTGCTTGGAGGTAGGTTTAGTGGTGAACATGGAAGGGTTAGGTTAATGGTTGGACTCTATGATCTTGGAGGTCTTTCCTAACCTTGATGATTGCTTTTTAGTTAGTGCAACTTCACTGACATTGGTTGCTGGTAGCTGAAATAGGGAAGAAGAATGTCTGATTTTCTCAGGTTGCTTCTGATTTAAAGTTGGTACAGTCTGGATGTCTCTGCTCAGTTTAGTTTCCTGTTTTGGTAGGTGATAGTAGTTAGGAGGAGAAACTTGTATGTGTCAGAAAGTAAAATTAGTGTTGTAACTGTGTCATGCTGAGATGGACTGAAGCAGTACAAAATGAAAGGAAGAAACCAGAAAAGTGAGGTTACGATGTCAAATTCCCCGACTGATTTTGAATTAGAAGCAGAAATCTGCTTTGCTCTATAATCTTGATTCAGTTTTACCACCCCAAAGAAAACCACATTCTTTCTCTTGAAATATGGAACACTGAAAATCCATTCTGATATTGTGAGGAAATAAAAAGGGCTGAAAGATTAATAATAGAATGCCAACGTATACATGTAATCCAGGCTTGAACCTGAGGGCAGTCCTTTCAAGGGGTTGAATGACATCTGTGTGTAATTTAATAAATGACTGTTGTAACACAAGTGGAGAAGCTCTCAAACACATTGTTTTTGTGTTGATTGCTCAGTTCAATTACTGTAAACAAATAATGTAATGTTATAATAGTCACTGAAATAAATCCAGCCTAGAAGGGTTGGAAAAAGGTTGGAAATATCAAAGCTGTATTTATTCATAATTCAATGATTTGTTGCTAGACTCACCTAAAAATAAAATGTCATGTTTTATGAGTATATCTCTGGCAAGGTTACCAATTTCAAATGCTTAATGACAATGTTTAGCAGACTGTTGGAATAGATTTTTGTTTTCCTAGCATAAATATTCACAAGTTAGTGTATACACAGAAATACTTGACAACATGTAGAGGCTAAATACATTAATTGGTAGACTTTTATTTCTATTTAAAGCCATTTCTATGTGAATGGGGTTTTGAGTAATCTGATGTAATGGAAGGTTTCCTGCCCGTGACAGAGAGATAGGAACTAGGTGGTCCCTTCCAACCCAAACCATCCTACGATTCCTATTTAAAGGATTTAAAGACCTGAATTTAAAAAGAAAGGATAGATGAATAGTGTGTTTTAAATAACCAAGTGGTATCTTAGATAATAAGGCAACTTTTTGTGCAAAGTCCAATTATGAGATATAACACAATGCTCAAAAATAATTTTGTTTAATCTGCTTTTTCCACATACTACAACTGGCTTCTTCTATTAAAACAATTTTGTCTGCTTAGTAGAGCTTCATGATCTCTGAATTTCCATGCCCTTTCACCTCCTAAACTTCTTGTGCAATTTGGTTACTTCATATCCCCAGCTTTTTCAGCAGCAGCCTTTCTTCCTTCCCACGAGCTAGCACTACCCAGAGCAATGCCTTAAGGCTGAGAGGACAGGATGCAGCTGCCTCTAAAAGCCTGTCAATGATGCTTCTTTTTAAGTCACTAAGAACTGCTAGCACAGCTGCACAGTGATGTGGATTTACACTTTATATATTTTTTTTCCTATATGAGGAATTACTCAAAAGAATAATGAGTTAGCTACTGATGCATGAAGGCAAATGAAGAGACTGCCTTATGCTTAATGGCATCCTAAGAACAGCCCTGCATTTTAGAGCCAATTTTTCTGGGGAGACACTGCACGGGTTGGATGGTGTGGTTATTTTTTATAGGGAATTTGAGGAGGTTCTCATCTTCAGGTGTGATGCAATAGGAGCAAATTTGAGTTAGCGTTAAATCTACAGGTTGTACCTTACATCCTTTGAGCACACAGTTGTTTCAGTCTTGACAGCTAACACAGTACCAGTAGACTGCAGCAAAGTGGTTAATTTTGAGCTGTAATTTATGGATTATGATACATTTTAACATCAGTGGAGTTTGTTTATTTTCATACAGAGCAGTATCTGGTGGCCTTAGTGACAAGTGTGCCCCCCACTTCCCCAGCACTCCTCTTTTTCCTTCGGGCTCCATTAGTTGCTAGTTTTATCCAGTCTGAAAAAAGCAAAAGGCAAGGGAGCAAGCCTGGCAAGGCTATAAACTGAGGTTTCTTTGCCTTCTTGTTTCCATTTTCCCTTCTTCTGTTTATTTAACTTGTAGCTGTCATCCACATGGCAGCTGTGCCTGGCTGGAGGAGGGCAGTGAGGGCAGAGAAAATCCAAGCAGTAACACAGCAAAAGTGGATGCTTCTGGATGTTTGTTGCTAAAAATGCCAAGTTCAAAACATATCTTAACATTGCAAATGAAAACAAGCCATTGTGGCCTTTCTGAAATTTCCAGCTAGGCTGGTTACAAAATAATCAAACATTTGTTTGATGCCATAGAGACGTTCTGTCCAAAGGACTGTCAGAAAGTGCGGGTGTATGGTTCAGTGGTGGCTGACCTGATGACTCAGAGGCTCCCTAACACCAGATATGTGGGAAGAGGCTCAAATTGCCCCTGCCCACATTCCTTCAAAACTGAAGACAGATCTACAAAACTGAGTTCTCATCTTGAAAAAGAAAAATCATGTGCATGTGAGAAAGTTTTGCAGTGAGTTGAATGCAAAGGACTGCATTAAATTTCCCTACTACAACAACATTATTATTATAAGAATCTATTCGGATTTCTCTTTATAAATTTATTTTTAAAACAATTCACAAAATCACAGAATGGGTGAAGTTGGAAGGGACCACAGTGTGTCATATGCTTTAGTCTCCCTGCTTAAGCAGGGTCTTCCTAGACCATTTATATTTTTCCATTTGCATCATGTTAATTTTTTTGTGTTTTGTGTTCTTGTGATATAGATTGTGGCAGATAAAGTTGCTACCTTTAAATGGGATAACAATTTCATTATATTCATCAATTTCATTAAATCTCCAATTGCTGAGATTGAAACCTTTGTCTTGTAAATGGGCTGGAGAAAGCATTTTCAAAATGATTAAAAGGTCTTTGAAAATGTAATTCTAACAATTAAAAAAAAATTACCTCCCAGTTACCATGATTACGTGCATTAAAATGTGAGTATAAGGTGTGAAACCAGCAGCTTCATATGATGTAAGTTCATATAAAGGAGACATCAAATAAACTCAAAACTATAAAATGGTAAGAGATTGTTTGGAAGATCAACTTAAGGTTGTACTGTAGGTGATTAGAATTAATTTTATAAATTTTTAAAATATATGTTCTGACTATATTTTAATGGAAACACTTACTTTGGTGTCTTTAATAAACTTGGATTAATTGGTAACAAATGTGAAATATCAGATGCTTTAACATGATACAACACCTTCCAAATACCTGGCAGAATTTCAGAGTAGATACCGATATGTTACTTTGCCAGCACTGTGAAATGATTGCTATATTTCCAAATGTCATTGTAGTTGATTCATGTCATACACAAGTGAATTTTGGAATATTCTTGTGAGCTTTTCCAAGCTGAGTTCCTTAGGCTTTGGAGGTTACATCAGCCACAGCTTAAATACCCCCCAAATGCATTGAGCATTTTGGGCTATAAGTCTTTAATCTCTTAAATTATAGATTATGTCAGTATGTTCAGCACCTAGATGGGCGTGAAATCAGGAAACTCTTGGTATATGCCATTGTGTCAAAGTTCTCGTGTGCCAAAATATCTCCTGGTAAAACCTCCTACACTACTGCATTAATGTATGCATAGTTGTTCATATACTGAGGTTTCTGGTTTACTAAAAGCACTGCCTTTTGCATCTTAAAAGAAAGTGTTCTTCCTTCTGGGATCCTTTCTTGACAGTTTTTTTTTGGATAAGTCTATCATCACCTAGGCAGAGAGGCTATCATTTAAAAATCATGCCCAGGACACAGTATGCATGCTTGTATGAAGGAGAAGTACAAGGTCAGATAACATTTCCTGTTCCTGAGTTTTGCTTAATAATTAAAGAAATTGTATGACTCCTTTTGGAGCGCTTGACTGAAGAAGGGGAGGCAGTGTGCTGGAAGGCTTTATAGCCTGAGGTTAGTTAGGTGAGGCACTATCCAAGGGGTGGGATATGCATCCACATCTTCTTCCACTGATTGCTTTCTGCAGCTCTCTGTTCAGCTGCTGGATTTTGCAAAACTGTTCTTGGGCATGTCAAAGTGTGAGGAGAACCTGACAACGTAACAAGATCTACACAGTCCTGCAACTGGGTTCCAGATAGATATGTCACTACAGAGTATTTTATCCTGAGATAATTAGCACTATGATTAGAAGAGTGCCTGCAGACCATGACATGCAGCAGTGAAGTTAGACCAGTACAAGAGAAAGTATGTCTTAAACCTGTGAAAAAGGCAGCTTTTGCTGGCATGTGATAAAATAAGCAGTGTCTCTTTTCATGGAACAGCACTGTGTGTCATTCTGGCAATGTTAGTTCAGATAGGGAACCTGCTGAGAAAGCATTGAATGAGATTTGTTGGGGCAGTGCCTTATACAAATATCCAGGTATAAGGAAATGGTTAAACCTTTCAAGTTTGGTACACTGGATTCCCAGAAGAAGAAAGCACTAGGAAAAAAGCTTAAGTTTAATCTATAACTATTAATTTTGTATTGATTTTTTTAATTAATAAATTACGTGCTCAATAGGGTGAAAGTTTTTCTTCTTTCAAGGAGTTGGCATGTATTTTGTTTGAAAGAGATTAGAAATATGATTTCATAGAGGAAATGTAATCTCATCTTAAATATTTACAGAATGCTAATTTTATATTTCTACGTTGGCACAAAAACAGAATAGCATTAATTAGTTTGACTTATTTTCTAACAGAAACATGTTCTCTAGCTTTGGCTAGGACTACGTTTGTAAAAAAAAACATTCAGGCCCATTCTTTGGCCCACAGATAATGCAACACAGTTTGCATCCATAGGGCTAAATTTCCCCTGTTCTTTAACTGTCCTCCAAAAGAGGATTGCCTACTTTGTACCAAAAGGTGGAAACTGTAACTGGGTCCTCGTATTTCCTATGCAATACATAAGCACGACTTGGGAGATGCTATTTGGCACAACTAAACAAGTGAGAATTGACAACTGTGTGCCATGGCTTGACCCCATGTGCTTTATATTCTAACTATAGAGACAGCCTGTGGCAGATGTCATACAACCACCACCAGAGTTAATACTAAAGGAATAGCTAAGTACTTGTTCTGTACACAGAACTTAATTCACTGGTTGCCTAAAAAAATGTTAGACAAAATATAGCATTTTACCATAGTTTTAACTAAAAGGCATTGAGAGGTTATGCAGAATACTGTGAAATGCCTTTTTTCTGCAATACTAAATCCTGCATCACATTAGGATGATGAACAAGCTATTGTCCTGATATTCTACCAGTGGTAGCTTTCTATAATGCCACAATGTTAGGGTGCTTCCTTTCTGGCAGTTATGGCATTTGCAGAAAAAAAAAAAAAAATTCAAGTGTCTCTTGTACTAACAGTTTCTGGGTTTTGGTTTTTTTCTGCCCACTGGGATGGAATTCCAAAATAGTGTTTTTCACTTTTTATTTTGTTTTTTTTAATCTCAGAAATTCTATTACAAGAAATTCCTTCAAGTATTTTGATACTGAGACTTTCTCTGTATCTATAAACTGATCTGTAGTTGCGGATGCAGATGAATTTTTAAATAGCAAAAAAAAGTTTAGAAATATATGTATGCATTTTTCTTTGATGATTTAAGAATGCCCAAAGAAATGTTTCTTATTCATATAAAATACTTAAGATAAAATGGTTGACAGATTCTTTACAAGAAAAAGACACATAGACATTTGCATTCATAAGTATTCAACATAACTGTTTCTGATCCATAAATTGAAATATCTTAATGCTAATATCTTACATCCTCTTCCTGACCCCTCCACACACCCCAGGACTTCAGGATGCACAGTGCTAGGAATTAACAATGTTGTACTCCCCTGTAAAATTATCAGTGTCTTGGGATATGACTACTATGAAGTAAATTACACTTTTTGGTTAACCATAATGATTTATGTTTTCCTGTTTTACAGAAAGATTGCTCAAAAACTCAGTTGCAGATTCAATGAACAAAATGGGTCCTTGGGATCCTGAGCCCCAAAATCTTATCCCAACTCAGCATTAAAAATGAAGTTTAATTTTTGTATTAGTTAAACATCTGAGACATTCTATTGCAATTTTTATTTTGTGAGTATAAAAAGTTAGAAGCTTCTTATGGTGTTTACTGTTTATAATGTAAAATTATTAAATCATTCCAAGTTATAAGCATACTTCAAGTAAAGCTTGTTTTATCTGTCTGAAGAAGAGTGATTCCTTCTCTCCAGACTTCCTAGAATACAAATATTATTACTGCAGTTTAATGTTGTGTGTATATTGTGACTGCTAGTTCCCTCTGCTTTTTGTTTTGTTTTGTTTTTTGCTTTTTTTTTTGTTCCTTGGTATGTTTATTTATAGGGGAGTTATGAGACTGTGATTGAAGTTGGAAAAGACCATTCCCTTGGGCTTGAAAAGTGACTGACCCCAATCAGCAGGGCTTGTTGTCAGTGCTGCTGGAATCTCTTCATCAGTGAGTGGAAAGTAGTTTCCTGTCAAGTTTAGTTAGAGTTGAGGATTTTTTTTTCTCTCTCTCTCTCTTTTTTTTTTTTTAAATCTCTAGCATAGACCATCTCGGCTTTTCTGTAGAGTGTTTGTCCTGTGCTGTCTTAAATATACAAAGAAGAAACCCTATGTTTTAAATAAGGCGACTATTACAGTCTGGTCACCTTTATATTCTACCTCTGGAGTTTTAAACTAAGCTTGATTTTGTCTTTGCTCAGTATGTTGGACAGGTGATATGTGAGGCTACACAGGTAGAGAGTACAGGTGTCTGATGATGCTGTGATTGGATGAAGGAATAAAGACTATGCCTTTGAAGAAGGACATTTTCTTCATTCTCGAGTGAATGAACTGAAGGGAAACAAAAATACCCACCCTTCAGTTTTCCACACTGGACAATTAATAAATGCGAGGTTAGGGTTGTGGTATGCTTTTTATTTGTTGAATAAATTTATACGGACAAATATCTCAGTTGAGGGGATTGGATCCATGTTTGAAAAGACATCATTACCTCTTTCTGAGCGTGGCTTCTGATTTCTTTTCAACATTGTATTTTTTTAAAAATCCATTTTTCTTTGCAATATTTTTCTCAGTATGATGGTCTGGCATTTGCCCTTTATATTTGGCAGAACCAGATAAGAAGATACAGTTCTCAAATAGCCATTTTTTCTGGATATTTCTGGTTATTGTTCTTATTGTTGGAGAAGTGAGCAAGTCTCATTCCTGTCCTTTTCCCCCTCTAACTTCTGCTTTAGGAGGAGAAAAAAGAAAAGAGAAAAGGAAATCACTAAAGGGAGACTGACATTTTTCACACCTACTTTTGATGGTCAGAGAATTTATTGAAGTGCTGTTCTTGACAGGATGATTTCAACTGCAATTCAAGCCTGGCCTCAGATCTGAGTCAGAGCCAGGATCTGACTACGACAGAGGGGGTTTGCCTAAAACCTTTTTGCAGTTCCAACTACATCAGCTATGATCACAGCTTCCTGTTTTTGTAGGTTGTTGTCAGACTTCGTTATTAGACTAAAGTGCTCCAAGACAAATTGGGCTCTGTCATGGAAGTGCCAAGTGTTATTAATTATTAATAAAATAATTAATTAAATACCACCATGCTGTAGTAATCATCTGCAAATTCAAGGGGCAATCTCTGAGATGGCTGATATCTAAGTAAAGAATTTGTAGCTTTTTTTCCCAGGATTTTGATCCATTTTCATGAGGAATAGCACTCCTTTATGAAAAAGCTAAAATGCTCCAGTATGTCAGAGGGTGGCTTTTGTTTCCTATACTTCTCAAAGCAACTGCTTCCTTCTCCCTTTGTTTGCTACCTTTTGACATGCTTAAAGTGAGGAATGATTGAATATCTGATTAACTTCACGTAAGAAGCATTTTTGCCCAGTTTTCTGACGAGATGCTGAACCAGTCCAAATCCTTTGAGTCTTATGTAGGAGGTAATCCCACGATCCAATGTCAGAATAATCCCCCCAAGACAGCTTAAATATTTGTAGTTCTTTCTTAAATCAAGAAATCCCTTGGGGTTTATACCAATCCCAATTTAAAAAATGACTTGACCTGAAAACCCTGGAGGAATGTTTGAATGAGGTTGTCTTGCCTCTGGCTTCCTGGACAACTTACTCTAATAAGACGTGAATAAGATATACAAGGTCCTAATTTATAATGTGATATGAAAATTATACATTCAGTGAAAGGCTAGGGGGAAAAATAAGGGATGGCAATGGTGATAGAGACAGCATTTATTGTGATTACTAGAAGGGGGCCTTAGTGGGCTGGGATTATTGTACTTTAAGTGAAATTGATTTTGTTCATGATTTGATTTTAATCTAGTTTAGATGAATCAAATTCTACAAGGAGCAGATATTTAATTTAGTACATTAGGATGAAAAGGACATCAGTTCAGAGAAGTCTAATGCATATGATGTGATAAAAGCAGTATCTGATTATGAGGATTTTTTATAGTAATTCCTTGTTATTTCATTACTTCTTGGACATTTTTTTTTCTCTACACGTTTGTTATTTTTTTTTATTAAAACAGCCAAAATTTTTGTCTCCTTAATGATATTGAGGCTGGTTGCCTAAGCAAAATAATAACAATGCTAAAAATTGGAGGAGGACAGAGAGGAAGACAGAATTCCAGACTTACCATACTGATTTTTGCTAGACACCTACTAGTGGAATAAACAGAAGATCCTCACTCGGCTCCAGGATGCTTGCTACAGGTGAGCTCCTTTGCAGAACAAGCCCTGCCTGTCTTGTTACAGACTGCAGTTGTAAACAGAGAGTCTGTAGAAACCAATCTCCAACAATTTTCCAGTCTACTGTTTCCTAATCTAGGGGAGCTGGAATGCTCTGCAATTTGGAAGAAGTTGGTTGCTGTTGAAGAGAGGTCTCCTACACTTTAGCAGTCAGGACTGAATGGGCCTTTTTTCTTCTGTTAACAACATAGCTCAGAAAGCCATTCATACTGAGAGTGTAAGGTTCAGCCAATATATATAGGTACACATAGATTTCTTTTTCTCATACAATAGTTTATGTGAAAATATTCCTATTTCACTCTCTGTCCCCTGACATCCAATTACTAGTGGCCTCTTGGAAGAAAGAAGTACTGTTGGAAGAAAGAAGTGTACTGGCTTCCTTGCACATTTTTAGCACTGTTCTTTGGGTTGTTATAGATAAATCAGAGTAGTAGTTTCTTCACTGAGGAATGTTTTTTTGTTTGGTTGTTTAATGAACAAACCTTTTATATGCTTAAGGAAAAGATTACCTGTGGTAAAAGGGACTTTCTACTACTATCTACATTCACAAAGATTGGCATAGGTTACAATGATCTGAATGGGAATATAATAAAAAGGAATAATGAAGGAGAATTCTGTCATCATAGATGCAGGGCAGGAGTTGGCAGAAAAGCATTTTAATACATCAGTCTGGGAATGCTTGATTTTATGTCACCTTGCTGTCCTTGCTTGTGTTTAAACAAATTATGAATGCTCTGGCCCTCTTTGTATAAAATATAATTAAGATTTTTCATCTGCTGAAATGCTTTTCAGCAAAAGGAAGAATAATAGGAGGAGGAAGAGGAAAACAAAAAGGCAACTCTGTGGGCCTGACAGGCTGTGTCCAGAGGATGGGACCTTGAATTTCAATGCTTAAATCTAATCATGTGTCTCAGGCAAAACTACATCCCCCTTCAACTCCCCCTTCCATGTAACAAGTTGTTCCAATTTAAAACCAATTTAGCTAAACTGGGACACTGGTGGATAATTGTCAGATGCCTCCTATTTGGAGGCAGAATTCACTCTGGAGAAATCTCCGGAGATGGGTTTACACTGACGTAAATGAAATTAAGATTTTAAAAGAATGCACACTATCTGTAGAGAATGCATTGGGTTTCCCCCTTATTTTACTGTTTTAAAGCTAGTATCTATCACCTGTTTTCCTGGCCCAAGAACTGTGGTCATTGTGGTTCCCCATCCGAGGCTGAGAGCCAGCAGAAGAGCCATTTGAATGACACATTGAGAATGTGGTCTGTCATGACAGAGATGCTGTTTACATTGCTGGTTTGAAGTGTTGGCTCATTTTTGGAGCATAAATAAATAAGTCCCAGATGAATCAGCAAAAGTAGATGTTTTATGTGTTAGTATCTTTTACCGACAGCATGACAACAAATAGATATATTGTTCCTTTCTGTCCTTAAGCACTTACCTGTTGTAGGCAGCAACTTCAATTTTAGCTTGCTGTTTTAAAATATAATGTTTTTATTACATCTATGTTGATTTCTGTCATTAACAAATTGGCATTGACGTATAAGACTATTATTTTGGATCACATGAAGGTCAGTTGAGGTTTGAGTAAAGCTGTGTTTGACATGGCAAGGGATAGAGCACTGAATTTGATCCATGTTTTACCAATAATCTTGGATTTCTTCCACCTGCAACAACTATAGTTTCACTGTGTCTCTTGCTTTTTCCTTGAAATACTGGCAGTAATGAGAATTTTGTTGTCATTGCTGACTAGAAGTCCTGTACTGAGATTGCATCAGCTCATTTAGCTAGAGATTTTCAGAGACCTACTGGCAGAATTGCTTTCCTTATTTTGGTCTTTCCATTTTGCGGATTTAATGCCCCCCTAAAAAACCCGAAAACCAAAACAAAAACAAACAAACAAAAAAACCAAAACCAAAACAAAAACAAAACAACAACAACAGCAAAAACAAACAAACAAACAAAAAACAGTCTTCAGGAAAAGAGGTTCTATTCTTATATCTATTAAAAAAATCAGAACATGTTATGCTAGGTAATCCAATTTTCTTTATATGCAAGTATTTTTAAATTTGCTGAATGCTTTAAAACATTTTGTTTGACATGGCAAAGCTAACATCATGCCTTTAGAAGGAGAAGGGTAAAAGGGAGCAATGTAAACATACAAATGTGGACATTGCATTGATAGGATAAATTAATATAGTGTAATTAAAAGCTTTTGTATATTAGTATTTTTATAGTGTTGTGTTTCCTTGCTCTTACTAGGCTTTAAACTGCCTGAAACTGTGAAAGCCTATATTCAGTGTCACAGATGTGTGCAGGAGAATGCAAGCGGGTTGACATGTACTTGTCAGTGTCAGCTGAGAAAAGAGATGGCATGGATTGTTCACTGGAACAATGAAGGAGGTGGTGTCTCTGGGACAATAGCATTAGCTGGCAGAGCAGATGGACTGCTAGCTTGGGAGGTCTAACTAATCCTCTGTCTGAACAAAGAACAAGAGTTTATGCTTTACTTGGCATAAAATCTATGGAAGTAAAACAGAAATTGGGAAGTATCAGGAATCTTTAGTTAGGGCTACCAAGTTCAATAATTTTGCCTGTAAAGGCTGTTTGAAAGGTTCCAGTATGAGTGAATGTATCAGCACATGGATTCATTACTGTTAAGCAAATATGGAAATTTTCAACATATGAGTAAACTCTCCTAGATATAATGATAACATAATTTCTTAAATACAGAATCTATACTAGGAGACTGTCTTCAGTTCTTTATAACTTTGCCAAAATTAAGTTATCTGACATTTTCCCTTGCCAAGATTTGCCTAGCCTTAAGGTTTTTAAAATGTCTAGAGGCAAAACATATTATTAAATAAAATTTTAAAAACTCTTGTATCTGTTTACTATAGCAAATATAGCCCTTCCCTGCTTTGAAAAAAATGAACCTGGAATTGGTAAGAATGCATCTTTTTGCTCTTTCTTTGGGAAAACCACTCATATTTAGTCCAGTCATTCACATTTAAAAATACCTCAGTTTGCCCTGGCTCCGTAGCAACACTTGCATTTGGCAGCTGAGGTCTGTGATTTGTTCCTGAATTGAGAACGCTTTTTCTGTCGGAAATCACTAGTGTGACCTGACTGCACATGAACCATCCCTAAATAGACATATTCGTAGACATGAGGATGAGCAGTTCTTCCAGTATGGTACTTGCAGAGGGCTGTTGGTCTCCAGAGGAAGATTCTCTTCTGTGTTTTCAGTAGTTGTCCAGTTGATGTCCAAAAAGAACTGACAATTGCCGTCAGTTGGTTGCAGTGAGGTGAGGAGTAAGTGTGGAGTAGAAAACAAGTAATTTCTGTGGAAGAAATACCTCATTCAGCAAGAGCCTCCTGACAGTCAGTGTGGCTCATGGATGGTGCCAACTGCAGCTGCAGCTAGGCAGGAATGTTAAAACTGGAGGTAAGAGAAAAAGGTAGCAAATTATATTGACAAGTTTAACAGGACTTAAGGATCTGGAAGAGCAATAGCAGAGACTGGATAGGAATGGTCACTGAGGAAAATATAAATGAGAAGCTTAGCAGTGGACAACAACTATGAACTAGAAATTCTGAGTTAGAAAATATTCATGAGGGCTAATTGGAATGGTGGAAGCTTCCTTTTGTAGGATTGCTCTGATACGGAAAGTGAGAAAGACAGGTCATCTGCCTCGGCCAGATACGCTGTCATCCTCTTCATTGCCTGGAAAGGGAATTAAGGAAAGAGTACTTTTTATGCCTGAAGTCATCCTGGAGACACATGACTTAAATGAAGCTCTCAATTAAGCAAAGACTTGTGTTTCTCATTCCCTGTGTGACACCCTGTGATGCAGTAACTCTGATGTGCAGAATGCCTTTGCACTTGCCCCATCAGCTGAGGCCAAGGGGTATCTGTTCAGACCTTATGGGAGGTTACGAAGTGCCAACCCCTAGGAGAAGTGAGACCCTGGAGCTCTGAAATTTATTTTGCACCGCTCTTTCAGTTTCAACAGATGCACATCAGCCTTCTTTTGTGAAACATGCCCAGCAATGTTACCACATACTGCACAGCGATGATGTGTGGATAAATCTGTTAATATTTAGAAAGAACTAAAAAGCTACAATGGGAGAATCAGAAGCTCCAGAGGAAGTGAATATCTTTGTATCAAGAACAGCATGCTGGAAAGGGTGTGTGGTGTATTCATTGAATAGTGAGGATAAAGTAAGCACAGACAAGCTGCTCTTTGACAAGCAGTGTGTGTGATCTGTGCATTCACTGAGAAGAAATTGCAGCTATCATTTGCAGTGGTTATGTACAGAGAGGGAAAACCAAAATAGAACGTTTGTAATTCTGACATTTCCTAATTTCTGGTTACCTGATTTTGTAGTGTTAACTTCTGTAAAATTTCATGAGTTTACTACTCATCTTTCTTACTCCAGAAGGCTTTCTTAAAAATAAAAAACTCTCAAAAAAAATCAACCCAAAAAACCAGCCTACCCACCACAAAAATCCATGCTTGCTGGGAAGGAGTTAAATAATAGGCCCTTTTTGGGTCTACTTTGCTAATCTGGACACTGGGTTAGATTTACAATTGCCTATGAGGTTATCTACCCTGTTAAAACTCAGAAGAATTTTCAGTGACGCTCATTTGTAGTTATACCTGCTGGGGAAAGAAAGAGCTTGTGCAATTACAACTTCTCTTATAGCCATTGCTTATCTGAGTCTGCCTCCGAGTCAGGAAGCCTTTTCTAGCTTGAGCAGTGCAGTGAAGAATGACTCCGCTGCCAACAGAATGGAAACTCAAAACGAGATTGAGTTTAAATCCACAGCTGGGACTTGAGCACTTGGCACCAGGGATCATAAGGTCATTGCAGTAAGACAGGGAATGTGCATGCATAGTGTCTAAGAAACACATCAGCTTGCCAGCCCTCACTGCAGATTTTCACTCTGTTTTTTGTGTGCTGTACAATAGATACCCATTTTTTCAACCTGCAAGAAAGCCCTAAGTCTGTATGATTTTTTTAATTTTTTTTTCTTATGATCAGACAAAAATATTTACCCACAGTACATATTTATTTATTAGATTTGTCACTTCCAACACAGTGGAAAATGGATTTTTATATTCTTTTTAACAATCAAAAGATACAAAAATGTCCTACGAAATATGATTATATTGTTCAGGATAACAAAACTCACATAACTGAAGGCAACTTCTTTTTTAAACACGGTTTAGGATTTGTGTATATCTTTTAATGTTTTGTGGATTCCAGATTGCATGACCACTGCATTTAGTAATAATACTAAATTCAGGGAAAAAATACAGATTGTTTGTAAAGGTAAAGCTATATTAGTAGACAGTTACAGTCTTACAGATTTTCTCTTCGCTGTTTATTCCAGGTTAGATGTATTACCTTGCATTATTCTTGATAAATGACCAAAAGAGAAATTGGTTCTTTTTAAAGAACCAGTATGACCTCTGAAGCTGAAGGTGCATATTAATCTTATAGCCAATAATCCTGCCTGAAAAATACATAAAATGCATTTTAATAGAATCAGAAGTAATAATTTCTTTCAGGGAAAGAAAGGTGAAAGCTTCACTTAGACAAAAAGCAGAAACCAGTCTTGCTTCAAGGACTTAGGGTAAAATGTAGAGTACAGGGAAACAGGCATGGGATCATATTTGGGAATCCAGAGATTAAGTTGGCAGGAATAGAATTGTTTGCTAAGAATGTACTAATAACAAAAAACATTTAGTTGACATTTATAATCTCTTTGTAATTTTGGTAATTGCTAATACACTGATCTCCCAACCACAGAGCATGTTTTGTCTGTCATCTTATAGGCATGACAAACTTGTCAGAGATTAGGTGTACATTCTTCATACAGTATATAAACTATACTTTTAGACATCTGAATCCTTGCAAGAAAGAGCTGATGAACCCCCTAAGCTTTGAAAAACAGAGCTTGCGTGGGATAATTGAAATGCCAGACATAAAGCCATATTAAACTGAGCTTCATCAGTTAAGCCTCTCACAGAGCTGCATGCGCTGTGTAAAAGCCAGCAAAGCAACCAACTGGTATTCTAACTTTCAGATGGTAAGATTGATTTCTTTTTTTTATGGAAAATGGGGAATAACTAGGATCTAAAAATGCAAATAATGTACACCAAGGATAGACTAAATGTGTGAAGGAAACCATAAGAGCTCCAAAAGGTACAGCTGAAAGCTCTATCGTTTGATTTAAATAGAGTGTAACACTGAAGACTATTAAAAGAAAAAATAAATCCAGATTTGGGAATCCTATAATTTGAAAAGCCCTTTCAGTTTTCTCAAATGATAAGATGGGTGGGAAAAAACCCAACCCTTTTGCAATTTGCTGAATCAAAATTAAAAAAAAAAAA
>VYXD01012642.1:379850-398526 GCA_013397195.1 Hylia prasina
AAAAAAAAAAAAAGGAAAAAGAGTTTCAAGAATGCTGGCACATATTGTTCTGAATTTAAATGGACTCCCTGCAGTTGCTCAGTGAAGCTGGCATTCTTGACAGGCCAGCAACTTAAGTTTAGTGATCAGCTACTTCGGGTTTTAGAATCTGTGGCTCTGATAGGAATTGGGATGCTTCAGGCAGTCCCCACTGCAAAATGAGGGGCAAGTACACAGAGAATTGGGCCTCTCAGCACTTCCAGTGTCCAGGCTCCTTGACACAACACCCCTGGCATGACTAACTGCCCTTATGGGAGTTCTTAAAACACTATTTTGGAATCACTGGCAGTTCATCTATGCAGCAAACATGAACCTACGTGTTTGCTGCGGTCAGTGAATACAGTCAGAGGATTTCCTCAGGGAAGATGAACAGAACTTACAGTAATGAGGAAAATGTCACTTTTCAGTGACTTTCCCATAATTTTTTTCTGTTTTGTAATGGTCTCTTCTTAACTTTGCTTGGCAAAGCTTCACTCCTATTCCAAAGCTATTCAAACTTCCATTTATGCTGAAAAAATTTGACTGCCAAATCCAGCATTTATTCAGTAAAATAAACTTATCTGGCTGTGACATGTTATGGCATCTTCACATTTATTTAAATCCATCTTTCTCTCTCTCTCTCTCTTTTTTTTTTTTAATTTTTTTTTTTTTGGCTGGACAGTTCTTCTTCCTGAAACTTTCTGTGCTTCTCAAAGTGGTGCTTAAATATGGTAATAGGTTATAGTCCCCCTTATCCCCAGTTAAATTATTTGTCCATTTCTTTTCACATTATGTGATTGTATCTGTTTAGCAGTTTATGACCCTGCTTCCACTTGGATGACTGTTGCACCATTTACTGACAAACAGGACACCTGTAAAATAGATGACTTAGTTTAACCTTCGCTTTAAACAATGTTCTTACCGAACAGGCTTTGTTATTTTGAGGCTTGTTCTGCCAAGTGACTAACACATAACTTCTGCATAAGTATCAAGGTTAGAAATACAGACCTGTGTTTGTTGGCACTAATTTATCTTGGCAAAATGAAGATCAGGCTCTTAAAATATGATAGGACAATGACCATTAAGGTCCCACCTCTAAACTTTTCACTCTGGTTTCCACCTATATGTATTAACCGCAGTGCTTTCTCTCATTCTGATTTGGTTTTTTATTATACTCTCTCATCAGGTTTGCAGAAATGCTGCTTTCTGTGGCTTCGATGTGCAAAATACACCCTCTTGCAATAATCCACATTTTGTTTATTCCATTTCGGGGGCAAGGAGATTTGAAGAGAAGTACCATGAATCATTCTCTTCATACTTTCTCTAGCAATGGGTTACAAATTATCATAGACTGCTACTGTAAGCAGAAATATAATATAATGACAAAAGAGTGTTGATAGATGAAGGAATCCATTAACTCTTTGTGGCTGTCATCTCTCTCATCTGTGGTGCATTACATTCAGTATATATTCTGCCAGACAAACCATAGCTCCTGGACACTTACAAAAAACAGTTTCAGGAAGTTTCACTCATACAGAATACCTTTGTCTGCTAAAACTATTGTGGAATTATGCTGCTGACATTTCAGGTATTGAAAGTGGCCTTTCTTTGCTCTAATTAGTCAGCTGAGACTGTCAGCTTTTCCTGTGGAGTGAAATTTTTATGAGATTTATAGTGGCCTCTTCTTCAAGAGGAATTAGTTGTGAAAGGACACATCTGAGTAGGAAAACTTGCTGCTATGCAAACTGTTCACGTTGTATTTCAGAGTGTGAGGGGTGCTGTAAAAGACACGCTGTCACAGGACAGGTGGTTTCACAAAATCTTTTTAAAAAATTAATTGTCCAGGTTTGTCCTGTGATACAGCAGTCAGGGATTGTGTTTGGTGGCTCTGTAGAAACTTTCATGGCCTTTGGCAGGTCATGCTTCATAGACCGTATTTGGTCATTGTTTGGAAAAGGCTTCTTTTTAGTGCTTTTCTCAGGTTTGTGGAAAAGCCTCTTCACAGCCCCTTCCTTCATTGGAGCAGTGCATCTCTACATTACTCAGCAGGATTTGCTAGCTCTCAGGCCCTGAGTGCTGTGACTGTATGAAGGAAGGAAAATATTACATTGCTGAATTGCCCTTAAATATTTAATCTACAATTTGCTTCACTTTGAGTTCAGTGTTTACAGCTCTTGAGAGAACAAAACCTTGAGAGTTTTCAATAAAAGTAGACAGAAGGGTGGTATACTGGAAGTTGTAATTTTGGTGAGAAAACAAATGTAGATGTGATGTATAGGAAAATCAGAGCTCACTGTATAGTGTATGTAGTATTGTGAGACCTACCACACAAGATCATCTCTGATTGTCAGTGACGCTGGATTTTTAGGATCAGATGATTTGATATTTGAAACAAGGCAGCTTGCCAAAGTCATTGCTTTAGTATCTTCCAGTAGATATGCTCCTTGTTCAAACCAATAAAATACCCATCCTCACCTTTCATTAAGCATGAGCCAAACGTCACCACCTCCTAAAAGTGTGCTGCAAGATTCCAATATGTAGCTGCCTTCTGCTTATACTCCAGTAAGCTTGTGATAAGTTCACTTTAAACCAGATTTTCTTCCTGTTCCTTGCTTCCTTACCCTCCTTTCCTTGCTCATAAGGGTTTAATTTTCACTAGCTTGCCAAAAGCATAATTATGCTTGCTGCATATAAATACCCAGTGGAGATCAGAAGACAGTAAAAGTAATTTTTAGAATTCTAAAAAAAAAATGTCAAATGTAAACTGAAAGTGCCAACAGTATTGGAAGTGTGTGGGCTGGATCACTAATTTCCACTAAGGCAGGCTTCATTCAAGGGGAAAATATGGTTAAATTAGACACACTTAAGTAATGAATTCTTGCATATCCCTAATGAGCACTTCAGATTACCGGCTATTAGAATTCTAGTATATCTAACCTAAATTTGGATGGGATACTGCCTACACAACTCTCAGGAAAAAGAATTAAATTCACTTTTTAGTATATGGATAGTTAGTTTGACTGTATAACGCTGTGTGTCATAAATGCTGTCAGTTTAAATAGGATTTAACTCTCTGTATCACAGAAAATACAGTCTGGATTACATGGAAAATCTTTGTTTTAATTTGTGATTCACTGAATTCTTGTGAGGCAACTGTAGCAGATTGAAATTGCAGCAGCCCCAGTGACTTTCAGCAAGCTCTGCTTGCTGATCTGTGCTTGGAAAAGAATAATTCTGCACTTAGTACATACTAATTTTAAAGTTTTCAGGGCATTCATTGGTCACTTTCTGTAACCTTTGGTGGATAATATGGCCTGTGGGTTGGACAATGCAACCACAGATTCACAATTTATATTATTTAGAGTTATATTTTGACACAAGCTGTGTTTCTGTTAGCATGACTTAAAGAAAAAAAAATTGCCTTCAGATCACCAAGGTGAAATTCATGTGGTTTGATCAGAAATCCCTTGGAGTCAATGAAAAAAAAAGAAAAAGGACTCCTGTTAATGCAAGTGGACTTTATATTAGACCAAAAACTATCTCCTTCAAAGTTCTTCTGAGCTCTGCAGCTGCTTATTTTTATAGATTGCATTTTCTCTAATTCTCTTACTCAGGGTGTCTAGAACTGATCTCTTTTTCTCTATTTTGCCCTAATAGCTTTCTCCTTCTGGGTTTTTATTCTGGATCTCACTGTTAACTTCTGTACACTTCTACAGAGTTAAATCCCCATCTTTTGTCTTCAATCAAATAACTCTTCAAAACCCATCCCTTTTATGGAGGTTTAAGGAGAACCCACTGACTTCAAGAAATCTGAAAAACAAAGAATATATTAACGAAATACATAATATGGTTAATTACCTTCACTGGAAAACTAGTTCTCCAGCACACTCAGGAATATTCTAATTTCCCATGTGGTTTTTCCTTATGCCACTTTTTCTTGCATTCTCCTCTATTTTTTTTTTTTTTACTTGGCATTTTTACTTGGTTTTGCATTTAGTTTATTATCACTAAAATTTTTATATTTTTACAGAAGGTTTCTCACCTTATTTCCCTATAACTTGTGATTCACACATGGGGTTAATATATCTTTGCGTATAGAAACCCATTAGATCTTAAAAATACTCTGCTGCTAATGTGGTGCTGTGCTTTGCTTTTATCAGGTAGTGATATTTTAAAAATACATATACAAATTTGTATGAATGTCTGGCCAAAGTCAGAATGCTAGCATTGCAAATAGGAATAAATTGTCCTGTAATCTTTTCTGATTTTTGAACATTTGTTTTGTGTTATTCTGTGCAAGTATAATGAATCTCTTCCACTACATGCTGTGGAAGAAGGGTTCAATAGGAGAGCACTGACATGTGGATAGGAGTTCATTTTGAACCTCTCTGCATATACAAAGTACTAATAAATTAGTTGAAACTAAAATATACTTCTGTATCCTTTCTGTATGAATTAAAATTTATGCCACCCTTTCCCTTCTGTGTCAGGTCATGAGTGGCATTTGAACAACAATTTTTGTTGACATGTGGCATATCTAGACTGTCTCTGGATTTCTCTTTAAAAATAAGAGCAACCTCCTCCCCACCCCCTCCTGAAGCCCACAAACCCAGAACAATTCCATAACAATGCCATTTTCAAAGCCCCTTCTGTCACCACTAGAAGGATATACACAAGTCATTCTTTTGTTATATAGAATTGATACTGTCTTATTTGCTAGAATTTTGCATACATATAAAGATTATTTTGTTATAAACAAAGATGACCAGCATGCTTTTAATGGTGAAGTGTTTCAAATATCATTTATTATCACCAGAATAATATCAGAAAATAAGGTTATTCCGTTTTTAGCAAATCCACTTAGACATTAGATCTCGGTTATGCCTCTGTACCATCACAAAAAGCAAAAAACTCTGTGAAATTGCATTAAGATTCTTTTGTGCATATAAGGCCTAAAATGTGTGGGGGGGGTGGTTTCCTACTTGTACTTTGCAACCAAGGTTAAAAGTAATAGATACAGAAAACAAATTGGATCTAGAAATATTTGAAATTACAGGCTCAGATTTTCCTTAGCAGAGTTAAGAGCTCCGAGTTTAATACAAAGATGTTATTATGGATTTGCTTACTAATAACTATGATTATCCCAAATGAAAAGAGTAATTGTTATATATAAATTGCAAATGGGTCCTCACAAAACAGCATGTTTTCTCAGGACCCATGGGCAATGCAAATGTAACAGGGTAGTTGTTCTAATAAGGCTTACTGAACATCTATTCCAGCAACTTTCTCTTTTTGTCAAATTTGTGAAACCAAGCACTCATCTATGACAAAAATATAATGATAAGAAAAAGTAGGGCTGCTTGGAATAAGATAATATTAAATGCAAGACGCTTGCAAGTGATTCTTTACAAGATTAGAAATTTGTTGGTTATCATTGAGTATGTTTCAATGGGAGGCCTTTTTTTTATTTTTGTCTTGAGAGGTATTTCTCTTTACGGCTGGCATCTGACTTTCACATCAAACCTTCACATGTATAAACACAAGATCAAAAATTTTGAAAAACTTTAAATTCCTCAGTCAGCATTTCTTTTATGAGTTCAGTCATATTATTACTTTACATAGCATGGTATGTCTTTTTCCCATTTCCTTTTAGTTATTTTTCATAACCATGGAAGAATTAATGGTGTTGCAACCTTAGAAATGGAGCAGCATCAGAAAATGGGGTGAACAAATGATCTGGATTAAAAGGCCTGGATTTAAAGGTATAGCTTCCATTGATCAAAAAGAAATAGAATAATTGGGATTGTCATATTCTGCTGCTTTTCAGATCTCAAACTGCTTTATTTTTTTAAGATAACAATAGTTTTTCATGCATAAACTTGCGATTTGGAGTATCTTTGCAAAATCAAACCTAGAGGCAGGAAGACAATCAGCAGGGGTGCTTCTGGAAGGCAGAGGAATTGGGCTGTACGGGGTCACTGAGAAATATTCTAAGGAAAGGGAGTCTTTGTGTTCAGTTCCTGCACAATTACACAAAGCTGCTTCACAGAACCCCTTGTTTAATTTGTTTTACTTTTTTTGATGGACAATGACAGCATCAGAAGATGAAAAATCATTAAAATCTTAAAATTATATGATGCTTTTTGTACACCATAGTCTCTTCTGTCACTGAAGGTCAGATTTTTTGTTCTTTGATACATATGATTCCATCAAGTTTGTGGAAGTTTGTCTGCATCAGCAATGGTGGGATTGCAGGGATTTATGCCAGCTAAAACTGGTTTTCAAACTGAGTTCCCTAATTTTATTTTCACTTTTTCTTAAGTTATTCAGAAACTATTTAAGTACAATGTGATATTTCTTCCTCTGACATTTGTCTGACCTTAAATAGTTGAAACTGACACCCAAGTAGGCCTTCTTTAATGCACAGGACTTTGTGTTATGCATTTAGGTGTTGTCTGTTTCCATTTTACTAACTTGTTGTGTAGTTTATCTAACTTCTCTGAGTTGAGCTGAAAGATTTGTATTTGGAGCTGTAGCTATCAGTGGAAGTAAATGAGTTGCCTCTAGTTACAACGCAATTTTTTTTTTGCCCGTTAAGCAGCAGTAGTCAGGAAGCCTGGAACAGGATAAAAAAAAATCAAAATAATTGGATGTAAGAAATCTGAAGGTACAGCAGAGATGTCTTCTTTTTTTTACAGGTAACTGTAGAATTTGAATAATTTAACCTTTAAAATGTTGTTTATTCTGTTGTGATCAAGAGGAAAAAATGTCACTCCTTTCTTTTGCTGATGCCATTTACAGAGTATGATTACAGATGCATGGTGTAGATGCTTGTGTACAAGGGGCCTTCATCTCGGTGAGGAGCTTTACTCTGGGAAACAAATCAACCAGAGCACTTAAAAAAAAAAAAATCATACTTAGATTTATCTTTCATTACTCTGGGCATTTAGAAGCTAAAGAGTTGGCCTTGCAAAACTAGGTATGAGAAATCTGTCATAACATATAAGAAGAGCTTTTTTGGTAATAGATATTTGTGGTCACCCCCTCTCTTGTACTTTGGAATTAGTTGCTGCCTGGGTGCTAGTTGTGACAGTAGCTTCCCATGGGCTGGAGCTGGCAGCTGGAGCTGTCCTCTCAGGGGTGGCAGGGCAGGGCCCCTGTTGTCCCAGCCAGGAGCAGGGCATCTGGAAGGTGGCAGGAGCAGCCTGGGCCCTGGGCATCAAGTCCTCCCTGGTGGCTGGATGAGGCCAGGCTGGGCATCAGCCCAAGGTCTGGACTAGTGGCAGGAGAGCTGGACACGGGCAGGGCTGTTGATGCAAATGGTGGTTATGAGTAGGTAGCATCTCCTCTTCACACCAGGTATTGTTTCATTTGTGTTCCCTTTCCTGAGTCCACAGTGGCACACACCACTGAAATTGCAGTTCCATGTGACTAAAGCAAGAGACATTGGGATGATCAGTTCCAGCAGCCATGAAATGATCTGGTACCATCTTGCCACCTCCAGAAGTTAAAAAATTGTTGTTGCCTTGCTTTTCTCTGAGGACATGCAGTTCAGACTGTCATTGTTACACTGTGTATTAGTAGGGCTATGTGCTGCCTGGTACAAGTCTTTGTGGAGCCTTATTCATAGTGTCATGCCCATATGGGATTTGTCAGCACTGCTTCACCACTTGTGGGAAGATGGTGGTGTGCTGTCATTAATATTCCTATTCTGGGAAAGCCAACAGAAAGTGTTTGTTAAAAAGTGCGAATAAATCAACGAACAGATCTCTTACCCAGAACTTTGTAGTAGAACTTTGTGTGCTTTGAAATGTGACCAAAACATTAAAAAAAAAAAAAAAAACAACTTCACGTGTTACCCTTGTGACTTCAAGGAAAAAAAAAGCTGTGTTTTCTGGAACATATTGCTTTGGCAGGTCTAGAATATATATTCTGTTCTCTGCCGCACCACTGCAGAGAGTCCACTGGAAATACTTTGCTTGCCGTGTGAATCATGGCCCGTAGCACGCCTTAGGGCATGGCACTTGTGGGGCTCAAGTGATAGCTGAGTTACTGTATATGCACCGTACAGTTGCTTAAACTTACTCCAACATAAAACAGCACATTTACACATTAGACAAGCACAAAGTGGTCCATGTGGAACTGCTTTCACTTGAGGCAAAGTGTCCTTGTAGAGTTTTGAAGTGTGAAGTGAATTTTATCATTTTAAATTGTACAAATAAGCAGAAAGGAAAGTTAATTTGTATTATTTTTCCTGTTTCAGGGCAATCAAGGGGATTTTTTTTTTTTTTTAAGGGTAGGAGGCTAAGACAAATTACCCTTTTGTAAGGGTGTAAGCCAGTTTCTAAAGGAATATAAAATACAATAAAGAGTGCAGGGAGTGAGCATCTCAGATGAATTGAGATATTTGAAGTGTACATTTATTTTGTGTTTTATTATGTGCAGCTTTTTGTTTAGATGGGTGGAAAAGAAATAATTGTGTTGGGTTCGTGGTCTATCAGAAAGAGTGCTATGTGTGTCTCTTTTTCTGAGAAAACACTAGTTATTTGATATACCAGTTGCATATTTAATATATTTCAAGATTACTCTTACAGGTTGTATTGTATCCTACTTGAAACACTGGCATATGCAGAGGGATAGTGCAGTGTGAAATTTATCCCTTTATCATACAGGTTTTGGGCCAGGCATGCTGTTTTAAAAACTTTTTTCACATCTTATGATCTAGTTCTTTTAATTCAAAATTGTTTTTTGGTTTTTGTGGGTTTTTTTCATCCCTGAGGAGGTTTCCAAAAAATGCTCACCAAAACATAGTAAACAATTTGAATTATATGGATTTGATGATTCAGGTGGAAGTATTCCCAGTGTGCAGTGGCAGATCTGAGAAGACTGATTTATGAACAGCAGCAGTTATTCAGACACCAAAATGTGGTCCTTTGAGCTTTTAAGGCACTATGACTTGCAGAGGACTAAAACTAAAGTCCCTCCATGGAAGGCATTGGAATTACCTCTGAGAATGAAGCCACCACATCCCAGTCACCATACTACAATAGTAAGCTGCAAGTAAAATGCCTGCTGGAGCAACTGAGAAGTACTTATTTTTTGCTGTGACTATGACAGCTTTGACGGTTGCTTTTTCAAACCTAGAATGTCTGGGTGTCATGGAGAGCTTGGGATTGCCTAACAAGGGGTGGTCTCTACAGCTGCCTGAACTTGAATAGACAGGACAATCTAAAAATCAGCCTCTCTAGCATGTAGTTCACTGTGTGTTAAGCCCCCATTTTAATTTACAGTCCATAATATAGTTTCTCTGGCAGTGATTCATAAATCTCCATTTCATCTGTACAACTGCTGCATTATAATGGCTCTTTCCCTGGTCCTGCCTCTATCTCCATGACGCCTGCCTTATAGGACATGCAGCATTCCACAGTAGGAATGTCACCTGATGCCAGTCCTTGCAGTTGCCTAGCCTTATTGAAAGTGCATTGATACCTCACATTGCCATACAGGGCCATGGTCATTAAAATTTTATCATGTAAACCCTGCTGTCTTCACCAAAGAGGAATTGAGAGCCATAGCAGAGGATGATCATGCATTTTATCAGAATCTTCTGAAAGGAAAAAAACAGCAGGCTCAGAGCAGGAAGAAACCAGGATTGCATTTCCTTTAATTTAAATATAACATAATACAATGTCAAAACCCGTGAAATTGACATTTATCTATTGTAGTTCATTTTAACTTTTTCCCCACCGTGGCTCAGTGTCCCATGGTTGCACAACAGTTCAAACCAGTTGCACATTATGTGATTTTCATATGTTTTTCCTGCAGGGCAGATATTCATCAAAGCATGCAACAGACAGCTAAAGCAAAAGGCAGCAAGCTATAGATTATTGCAGTGATTTTTTAGGGGTCAGACTTTCAAATAAGTAGGTTTAGAGTCTGGGCCATTTGTGCTTCCTAGAACCAATGCAGATAGAAACTGGCAGGCATGTAACTAAGCAGAGAATTCTGCAGGTAAGACAATTAAGAAGTTTCCATTCAAAAGCCATTTATTGGCCAAAATATTTTGATCTATTCTTAGCAAAACATCAGAAGAAATAAATTTTTCCTTGTTGTAGTTTTACCAGGATTTTTTGCTTTTTCTTAATATTGTGCTTGTGTATGTGTGGTTTCCTTTTCAGTTAGAAATAAAAAGAAATTACCGAAAGAATTACTTTTTTAAAAAATATAGAAAATACTTATAAAATGCCTATTCCATGTTAAGTAGGAAATATATGAAAAAGGTGAATTTAAGCTGTTTTCTGGAGCGATAACCCCTTTTATTTTTCCCACTGTCTTAAGCCAACTGGTAATATACAGAGATTACACTTCACTTCTACTGAAGACAGAGTCCTTCGTAGTCTCTCACCACCTTTTGTATTAAGATCTAGTTCCCACAGAAGGAATACTAAGAATATAACCATTTGAATTCACAGCCCGTTGCAAACTTTAGATTCACTAGTTTGCCCCTAAAGAGAGGTAAGATCTATAACCAAAAGTTTCTAGCCCATGTAATTGTTCCTTAAATGAATAAGAATAAAGACAGAACCAGATCTCCTGCAGGTAAAAAAGTATTTCTGTTCTCATGTTTCATGCATAATGTGAACTATTTTAGTGGTGGGTGGACTTCAATGAGTAATGAATTCAGGAAAGGCAAACCCAATTTTCCTAGAAGACTGCTATCTAGCTGTTCTTACTTTAAAAATAAAAAGGGGGATTTTTTTTTCCTGTAAAGCATTAGTACTAGTGCCAAACACTTCAAAGATACTTAAAAGACGCAGGTGTTTCCATTATTTATTGAAATAAAGGAGAAAAAAAAAGTGTTTTTTCTTATTGAGAAATAATGTTTATTCCTAGCATTGCCAGCAGTGGGTATTTTATGAATGTTATTTCTGCATTTTTTTTCCTTATTTTTAAAGAATTGGCTTTAGATCAGGTGGCTAACTAGCAAGTTCTTACCTTTGTAAGTGCACATATTATCACTATGATTTCATTTTACTTAGGAGCTAAAATTATTTCAGCGGCTGGCTTATCTTTTTATTCTTTTATAAATGAGTGCACTTTTTTTTATCTCTCTGTCAGGCTAGGTTTGATTACATAGAGTGTTGGCGTGCCCCAAAATTTTTAGCGACTTAAGCAACAATTTACTTCAGGAAAGGTCTAGTGTAACAATGACAAAATGTTGTGAAACGACGCACAAGCAAAGATATGTTGATGTTAAAAAAATTAACTGTCCTCTCTGAACAAATTTGTATTCTGAGCTACAGAGGGTTTTATTCTTTCCTGATTTTTTCATAAGTGTGATTCTACATGTTCTGAGGATACTCACACTTTTACAATTCTCTTGAAACTCTCAAAAGAGGAAGTGAATGATAAAAAGAACTGTGATGCAGCCATCTGTGAAAGGAGGAACTGATTCTTCCAGTGTGAAAATCTCCACAGCTTCATCTTTGTCCACCCTTGTCTTCTTCAGGCCCTCTGAGAAAGGAGGATGGCAGGTTTGAGAAGCTTTAGAGTAAGTGGTGTGCTTCTTTGAGGGCCTGCTTCTGGCATTGTTTCAGACCACTGATCTTATTCCTATGGCTTCAAGTGTGTTAGAAATAAATAAGCAAGGGATTTTGCATAAAAGTTTTCTGTTTACTTTTTGTCTTTTGCTGTACTTTATGATCTAGCTTTTTATATTGGTAATCATTTTGGTGAGTATTACCAGTTACTTAGTGAAAAATAGCAGGTTGCTCTTGCCTATTAAAAATGTCTTCTATCCTTTCTGAAAAAAGAACTTCCACTAAATGCCTACTTTCTATAAAAATCAGCTACGTAATTATACTTTAGAGCTCTTATTAGTAATAGTGGACAGGGTTGTGATAAAGTGTTTTAAATCTGAAATTTGAAAATATTTTGGAACTGTCAGGGTTGCTCTCCAAATATTTAGAATGTTTTTTTCTTGCTTGTGCTTGTAGGAATGTTTCATATACTTGCAGCTGAAGTCTGCTTCCTTGGGGGGAAAAAAAAAAAAAAACAAAAAACAAACAAACAAAAAAAAACACAAAAAAACCCCTATTTTTTCAATGCAAGTAACCTTTTGAAACTTGTAACTTGATGAAATGTGTTTGGACTTGTTTTCATGGATCTAGCAAAAGAGAACTCTGTGATCTCAGCTCTCTTTCTTTACATAATACCAGGTTGTAGGTCAAAGCCTTCATGAAGCTCTTCAAAGAAAGTACCAGAAGATTTAGCTACTCCTCATAATTCTCATTATGAGGAGTAGCTAAATGACTCGGGTTTAAATTGTGTCCTTTTCAGAAACAATAAAAAAAATGCACTGAAATATTGAAATTCAGTCAACACATTGATATAAAAAGGCAGTATGATTCAGATGAAAGGCATAATTTTGATTCCATGCAGTACAAGTTGCACTGAAGTGTAAGCAAATGAGAACACAGCTCCCCCTACAAGAAGATTTGGCAGCCTTCACTAGGGGCATTTCTACCAGCTGTAATCGTTATATTATTATTTCTTGCATTCCTTCAGCTGTGGGAAATATGATGAATAAGAGCAGTCTCATAATGTATATTGATCACCCAAGTATTAATCTGCTCAAGCAACATTTACCACTCACTTAGCACTTTTCATTTCTTTAAATATGAAAGCACTTTTAAAAGGCTGATTTGGTCTGTATTTTTCCATTTTACTTATGGAGAAAACAAAGCAGCGCATGGCTAAGTGACTCTCCCTAGTCATGACCTCAGAAGGGTGAGTGAAGTGGCTTGAACCCTCATGTTCCTTGGGCTGAAAGGGGAGACAAAGCTGGCCAACTTCTTCAGCTGTGGTTGTGCCTGCAATTTCTGTAAAAACATCTTTTGTGTACATTTTTCTCTTTATATTTATTCTCTAAAAATGACAACTTCTTCCACGTTTGTTCTATCTCAGTTTTTACACTTCTATCCATCTTCATGCCTTTTCTAGGCTTGAAGAACACATGCACAGGTATCTGTGTAGATTTTGAGGGCTGAATACAAGGGCTGAATTCTCTTGTTCCTCCTCTTAATCATGGTGCATGGTCAATCTTAGGAAAAGGTGCTTGTAGGGAACTCTAGTTCAGCACTTCAGCTTTAACAGATGCAGTACTTCATTTTTATCTCTTTCTGACAGTACTCCAGCAGGAGTTTTCCAGGGGTCTGGGACAATGTTTTGTGCAAGATAAGATAATACAGTGCACACATGCTGATTCCTAAAAGTGTGCTCTCTAGCATACCATGTTGATAGCACAGCAAGTAAACAACAATAACTACCTCTCTGGCACACACATCCTGAGCTATCGCCGAGGGACACTGCCATCCGAAACCTTTTCTTCCATGCAGTGCTGCACAGCTGGGCATGGGCACTGTGATTTATGGTCCACTGACTGCAGCTTAAGCTAGCCTTCTCTGAAGCAGATTTTGCTTTTAAAACGGCCAGTCTCTGCTTTGTTCTTTGTTTCAAAAAAGAAATCAACTGAGTTTTCCACTAGATTTGTAAAGTTCCAAAACCTTTTGTTTCAGTGACAAATACTTCATCCATTGAAGGATTTTACATGTCAGGATGGAAGCATCCCCAGGCTGATTTAAAGGCATAAGAGAGAAATGGGCCACTCCAGGCTTCCCCTAAATAGTTTAGATGAGAACAATGAGCTAACAGTTCCACACAGGTTTCAGAGGCGACTGAATTTGCTGGATTGCTGAGTCACTGAAAAGCTGTCACATGAACAAGACAATAATTTCTTTCAATTAGAAACTCATAGAGGCAGGAATATACTTCAACTATCATGGAGGTAGAGTGAAATTTCGGCTCCATTTTGGTGATGTATTCCTCTGCTGCAGTAGGGCAAGCAGCAGACAATGGAACTGTGCGTCTGCTTACCGACACCAAACTTTTCCTTTTTCTTCCTTTCAGTATTTCCTAGCTATTTTTTTCTAAATTCATTTTACTGTTGGCTGACTGCCACTGGTCACCATAGCAACAACCTCTGGTAGCAGCAGGTCTGGGTTGCCCAATGTGAGCATCTTCACATTTGAGCCTTGCCAAGGCTAGCTATTAATCCAGGGTTATATATTGGCTCAACAGAGTAGGATTGTTTTCTCCGACTTTAGCTGCCTGTCTTACTTTTCTTTTCCTGAGTTGGTTCCTTCTCTTTCCTAATTTATCTTTTGGGCAATCTGGTGTTAAGTTTCATTGTTTAATCATTTTGTTATTTTGAAGGACTGGTTAGCTTAAGTATTTTTTAACAAAATAACATCCAACAACAATTGCATTAAGGAACCTCTTTTTAAAGTAAGATTCAAAATTAAAGAGAAGGATTTGAGATAATTTGTTCAAATACTTACAGTTTATTAGAAAAAGAAATTACTTGCAAGCTCTTTAGATACTTTGCATGGGGTAACAATGGTGAGTTTTCTCCTAGGGTAACGTGGAGAGAAATATGTTTAATGGTAGTGTGTTTGGAGACACGTAACTAGTACAGAATAGGTGTGAATGATGTAGCACTTAATGGCAGCATAACAGTCCTTAAAAATTTTTAAACCCCTATACTCTGACCATAAAACAGCATATAGCAGCTGTTGAAACCTTGCTGTAAAGCAAATATAGCAAAGTGGTTAGGAGTACTTGGTCGGGAAATGAGAGCTGAAAGAGAAAACTGCAGTGCAGTGATTGGTTTGATTTGCTGAATAAATTGCTATGTTCAGATTCAATTTGTATCAATAAGGAAAGCACTGTACACCTGCAGAGCCTGTCACACTTGGTATCCAAAATTCTGACACAGCTAGTCTTAAACAATCTTTTTACTGTTGTCAATAATGAAAGCCAAAAAAATCTCAAAGCACCCCACCAAAAACACCCAAACTCTAAACTTGGAGTATTTGCATTTTTATTCCATATATGTGAAAAAAGTGAGCAATGCTTCTTTGGGGTATTTCCTTAAGGATACATAATACTTTTAATAAATGTATGGAATATTGCACTATTCTCAATGGATTATTTTAAAAGTAGCCAAGGGGTACTGTTCGTTCAGTAGAAGGGTTTCTCTTTATTAAACCTGACTGAAAGCTAGAAGCATAATACTCTGTCTCCTTAACACAGTGGAAATTGCACTTAGATAATTTGCAACTATGATATAAAATGAACAAATGTGTAGGTTTTTACATTTGCACCCTGGCAACTGATGATTATCCCTGCCTGTAATCCCTGTAGCATTTCAGGATTGAAAACAGCTGGCTTCTAGGGAGCACTTTTCATGTGGTTTTAGCTTTTGCTTTGTTTCTTTTTTTGGGGGGGTGAGGGGATCCAAACCTCTTTAGAGTTGTTTTGCAATAACCAAATCATTCAAAATCTAAACCCTACATATTTGGTGAGTAGTTGGGTTTGGATTTTTTTAAAATTTTTTTTTGGTTTGGTTTTGTTTTGGGTTTTTTTTTTTGGAAATTCCTGCAGGTTTTTTTGGAGTCCAAACTATTGCGATGAGGTTTTTCAGGAGTAACAGAACAGAACTCTTATAAAATGATTAATATAGAATAATATTTCTGAAGGAAGGGGAAGGATTAATATTAAGAGAAGGTATAATGGCTCCAAGGTGTAGAAGCTGTTTTAGACCCCAACCTAGTAGATTTTAAGGAAATTTCTAAGGTATTTATAAAGTGGCAGACCTGACTGAGAGGCCTATCAGTTTAATATTTACTTTATTTCTCAGAGAATGAAAAGAGTGTAAATTGATAATTTGATCAAAAGAGTAAGTAGGGTGATTTGATGCTGAGTACCTTTTGTCCTGACTCTTTGAGCTGCTATGCTCATATCTGATTTTTGTCAGAATCCTGCAGATTCTTTCTGATGGTAAACATGCATCTTTTTCCACAGCACAGCACTACGTACAGACTTAGAAATATTGCTTCTTAATTACAATTCACATTTGTGAGCTTGGGGTCAAGCTACTTCTTGAAAAAATGCCTACATGTCAAATTTCAAAGAATGTTTGGTGCTTGCAACCCAAAGATTTTTGGTCAGTTCTATGAACACTTTTTCATTTTTCCTTAATATTGGTTTAACACACTAATGTTTAGTCATAGTGTTTGATATTTAAATATTAAGCATTGCCATTTTCCTCTGGACACCTAAGCCAATATTAAAACAGAGTAAACATGAGCAACTTATTTAATTATTGTTAATGGTCTAGGCAAATTCCAAGACTGAAAAATCAGCAGTTACTACACATTTAACAGAAATGTGATTCTATTTATTTTTTGTGGTTTTACCATGTGAACTTAAAATATTCTGAGCTGCTGTAGCCCTCTTCAATAGATAATTTCTTTACACTGGAGGGATGTCTAGTGTCAGGATGAAAACTAGGCTGAGTTTTTGATGACTCACTCAAGGAAGGTCTCCTTCCTAGTGTAGACAGGAGTTAAAAGTCAGTGGTTAGAAGAATATTTCAATTTGGAATATATATCATCAAGTATTCTGGGATAAATTTTTCAAGACATATATTTTTTCCCTGCATCTAATGTGAGACCTTCATATTATATGTTAGGTCTCAAAAATATCCAAACTTTTACAGAAAATTAATCTTAAAAATTTGGGCTTCCATGCAATATAAATATATGATATATATAAAATACATCTATATATTTTATATATATATANTTAGGGGAAGACCTTGACAGTGGAACTGACTGGTCTGTTAAACAGGGTTAAATTAATTTATTTGACCTTGATCTCTAAGTTTGCTCACAGACCTAGTTAAATTGGTGGCTAGGCTGGCTCACTATACTTCCTTCAGGCTGCACAGAAGGAGCAATTAAATACTTTTTTATGTAGTCACTGCTAGAAACAGTAGAAACTGTGAGGTGAAGTGTTTGGCTGCATGGCAGAACTTGTACCTACCCACCTGAAGAAATAAAACCTATTTCTATAAATTCAGAGGCCAGTGGATTTATTGGCTGCAGCTGTGAAAGTGAGTGGCTAAAAGTAGGTGTAGTAGTCATGGCCATTCAGCCGTGAAGATGCCAAAAAAATCCACCAACAATATATTCAAAATACAAAAAAAGTTCTCCAAGATTTTTCTGTGTTCTAGGGTTGGGTTTTATTGCTGTTTGTGTTTTATTTCTCATCATGAAAGCTGTATTTTGTGTCCAAATTTTAGACCAAGTCAGGTGTCCTGACATTTGCCATAAGTAAACAAGAATATGTGAAGGAAATTTTCTATGATTCTTTTGTTTCTCCTAGCAGAAAAAGCAAGTAAGTTCTCCACCAATGCCAAGATGTTCAAGATAAAATATGCACAATGGCATTAATTATTGCACTATATGAAAAACTAGGTGGACTGTTGTACTTGTGCCATGCTTCAAATGATTTTTTCTTACATAATATTTAATGAATCATTTTGTTATAAATTCCATGCATATTCTTTCAGCGTTTGCCATACACAGAGAGATTTGCTTGAGTTCCTGTCCATTCTCTGTTACTTTATAGAAATACTTAAAGCACTTCAGCACAAAGGGATTGGTCTTGTGTTGCCTGTGTGTGCTGCCAGATTTTGTCATTTTATGTATTTATGTTCTTGATAGATGAACCCTTCACTGTCTTCCTCTACTTTAGGGAGCTTTTCTCCTTTCAACTATGTTGTTAATGAAGGTAAGGAATCTCTTCCTATGCATCTTTATTGACTCTCAAGCTTTTGAATGGAGGAACCGAGTCCTGACTTTTGATTTCTTTTTTGTTTTAGAACAAACAGGTAAGAAGCATTGAGCAGCTGAACAAAAGAGATCAGACTTAGATGATGATGCAAGTGATGATTCAGAAGAGGTTTTAAAAGTAATGCCAATAAATATGATCACAAGCCATACCTACTCAGCTATTTTTTGATCTGTTGGCACAGCTCTGTGTATGTTTGCTACCCAAAGCCATTAAGCAATTTGTTTGCAATGAAGATGGTTAAGCCAAATGCCTGAAACAGAATTACTATGCTAGTCATGCCAATATTCCTTGGTGTACAGAGACATAAAGCTTCCTGAGGCTGTGGCTTGTTGATAGGTATGTAAAGACCTACAAGTCAAGAAGGAATCGAGAGGATGTTCAAGGATCTTCCTGTTTTTCTGGATTGTGAGGGAAAGGATAAATACTGAATAATAGCTAAAGAAATTTAACAGTAAGAGACGAGAGGCTTTTTCAGCCATGTGGCAAACATTTGCTTCATTCATGCATCATAAATCTGCAGCTCGTTGTGGGTTTTTCCTTAGTCTTCCGGTACAGCATACACACACTGTTTGTTCTTGGAAATATATTGAAATAATAACTGTGATTAGTCTGAGGTAAATAGAAAAGGGAGGGACTTCTAATTCGTAGTGCCTAGATAAGTACTGTTCATGAGTTTGCATTTATTTGCTCATGTTAAAGATTTTTCCCTCCCAAGGTCCTACCCTTTGTGTTCTACTTTTCATTTAAAACCAGATAGAGCCAATTACATTGCAGGGAGTTTATGAAGAACAACTTTTGAGGCCTGATTTGCTCCTGTATTTCTTTAACACAGAGTAACACTAAAATGTGGTAAAATTTACACTGCCAAAGTGTAAAGTGTATTTAAAAAAAAAAAAAA
>VYXD01012642.1:398566-447561 GCA_013397195.1 Hylia prasina
AAAAAAAAAAAGCAAACCAGTAATTATTTAAGAGAGATATCTATTGTAGAGACTGGGACTTGTGCTGGAGGGATTTTACCTTAGATTATTCCTTAAAATGACATTTCAACACCTCTGGCAGGTAAGTTGGTGAGCTTTCTAAGGTGGATGGCTGACACCTGCAAAAGAGGTGTTGTTTTCTTCCTGTATTGGGTTTATGTGGCAAGGTTTTGATAGTGGGGACGGCTACAGTGGTGGCTTCAGTGAAAGGCTGCCGGAAACTTTCCCTGTGTCCAGTGGAGCTAGTGCCAGCTGGCTCCAGGATGGACTCACTGCTGATTAAAGGCCAAACACATCAGCGATGGTGGTAACACCTCTCTGATAACATTTAAGAAGGTGAAAAGGTTACTGTGTTGCAGTCCATGGTGGGACCATGTTGTGCCCCTGCAGCCCACAGAGAACCCAATACCAGAGCAGGTGGATGCCCAAAGGAAGATATGGCTCTGTGCTGGAGCAGGCTCCTGGCATGATCTGTTGGCCCATGGAGAGACAGGAGCCCATGCTGGAGCAGGTTTGCCGGCAGGACTTGTGACAAATCACATGAGAGAGCCACACTGGCAACCTGTTCTGAAGGACTTCACCCTGTGGGGATGACCCGTGCTGGAGCAGGTGCTGAAGAACTGCATCTCCTGCAGGAGAATTTCATGGAGGACTGTCTCTTGTCAGAGAGATACCATGCTGGAGCAGGGGAAGAGTGTGAGGTGCTCTCCCCCTGAGGCAGAGGCACTGAGCACAGCCCCCATTCTTTGTCCCCTGTTCTGGAGGAGGGAGGAGGTAGAGATTAGGGTATAAAGTTAAGTCTGGGAAGGAGGAAGGTATGGAAGGAAAATGTCACTAAGATTTGGGGTTGCTTCTCATTATACAACTGTGATTTCATTTGTAATGGGCTTGGTTAATCTCCCCAATTGTAATCTGTTCTGCCTAAAGCAGTACTTACTGAGTGATCTCTTGCTATCCTTATCTTGACTTATGAGCTTCACATTATATTTTCTTTCACCTGTCCAGATGAAGACAACAGTGATAGAGCAGTTTTTGTGGGCACCTCATGTCCAGTCTGTCAACTCGCCACACACTCCCATTTTTTTGGTTTGGAAGTGCTTAGCTTTCCTCTAAATTCTGCCCACCTAGACAGCTAGTATTACTGTTGTGCAAAACTCCAGTTGCATTTTTTTTGTCACAGACATTTTGAGTTGTCACTTGGTAATTCTCATTTACTTTGCAAAGAACCCATTTGCAATACAGAGTCATTTTAAGTATTTGACAATTTTTTGATTAGTTATTATTTTGTTTCAATTAGATCACATATTGCATGTCACATGAAATTGAAAAGATTTCATAAGCACCTGTTCTAAATTGTGAGTTTATGAGTGAAATTTAGAATGAAAATATTTTTAATGATTACTTCTTTGTTTTCTGTGGTTGGGTTTCTTCTTTTTTATCTCTTCTTTTTTTTGGGATGGGACTCTTCATTACAATCATTCTCAATTCCCATTACATACATAGGATTTAAATATAAATTGGAAATAGAGATTAGTTCCTTATTTATGAATATTAGGGGATCTCCGATGATGACAACCAGATTTCTTTTCTGTTATATTATTTTTTTAGGTTTTTCTTTTATTTAACTCCATATCTTTAATTGTCAGATAGGATTTTTTGTGATGATAAATGATGAAGATGGTGAGTCCCACTAGTGGCCATTACATGTAGCTGGTGCCCAGTTCACATTCTAATCTATTACTAGCAAGTGGTGGTTTATGTTCATTTATGTAAAATTGCCATTGTATTTCAAACTTTGTATTCCAGTAAGATATGCTCCTTTAGAGAATGTTTAGAATTAGATTCACAAAATCTTGTATTTTAAAAATAAAAGGATAAGCTTTTAGTTTTTTTAAAAGCAACTCTTTGCAGGGTGAAAGCAAACCACACACACATCAAGAAAGCAGAGTGTGATAGACATCAAGAAAAGCATGGACTATTTCTCTCTTTTTTTAACAGATAGTTTGAAAATGTCATATAAAAGCTGTGTTGTTAGTTTCATATTACCTAGAAAATCTCAGCAATGCCTAGACAGCAGGAGGAAAATATTCATGGATTGTTACATTATAGTCACAGTTCCTCTCATTTCCCAAAATGTACAGCTACTGTGTCATTTTAAGATTTAGAAGTCGCTGCATTTATGTTTTAATGATCAATGGCAGCTCTTGATCTGAGTCATTAATGAGATTTTGACTGCATCTGCATTTAAACCTTGTATATTCTGCAAGAGAGAGAATATGCTTGGAAAATGAGATTTCTGTCATAGTAACAATAACTTTTACATGCTGACGCTGGGAGGATTGAGTCTTGTGAATCTTTTCCTCTACCCTGTAGAAAGTTACACGGTACAAAGTTTCTGTTCAAGGAGGAAGGACAGAGGGAGAGCTCTTGCTACTATTTCCGATGGAGCCTTTTGTTCTACAAGCACATAGGAAATGGCCCCTACTTGAAGGGACCTCCAACTTCTCAGATGAGAGTAAAGTAGTAGGAAAGTCTCCTCAAAATGAAATGTGATTCTGTACCTTGCTTATTTATTAAAATACTTTTACTTTCTTTGAGGGCAGCAGAGCACCTTGAGAATGACAGATTGAGTGCATATGGTGTCACTTGGGGGATGTTTAATATAATGTCATTGATACTACTAGAGTATAGTTTAACTGCTCTTACAAATAGCAAATAATGGCCTTCACAAACAATGCCTGAATTGTAATTCTATTCCTTAAAATCCTTCCTTATAATTGTCTTTTGCCTCTTTCCATGCTGCTTTCTCTGATGTATGCATTTCATTAGCCTTTCTATACTTTCATTCAGAGACTTGTTCTGTCTACTTCAGATTCTTTTGAAGTTGTTCTGGTTAATTTCTCTGTGCCAGTAGGCTAAATTTAAATTCCCAGTACAACAAAAAGACAGAATTTTCCAAATTAGAAGTTGGTGAATATATCAAAAAAACCCACACAGAACGATGATAGTTTTATTGTGAAAGTGTTGCAATGTTATATTAGGACCTGTTGAAAAGTAAGTTGTTATAGATGCCTCACTAATTCCTTTATAAAGCCACTTGTTTTTCATATATCACTAGATATAGTCTAAATTGGCCAACAGCTGTTGCAAAGCCAAAATACTGCTCATTAGGACATGTGGGAAGTAGCTTGGAACAGCTACAGGTAGTTCGCAGTATGTTGGGACCAATCTAGCACTTCAAATACCTCACTTGAGTGAAAACTAAATCTGTAAATTGCTCAAGACATTAGAAGACATTGGTAGAGAAGTAACGCACAGCAAAGTAACAAATCAACAAAATGCTAATTTTCTGTTGGACAACATACACCTGCTACTGATTTCTGTTAAGGCCAAGAGTCACAATCCTAACTACTGTTTTAGAAAAAAATGTTAAAAGTGTACAAAGTTATGAATAAAGGTTGTTCTGTAGGCTATTCATTATTTGGAATTAACTGTATGGAAATTTGGTTGGCATGATCAATTTAGTAAGAGATACTACTTCTAATAGTAATTAAGGAGAGCGAGAGATAATGTTATAGTAGACAAGATCAATAGCATCTTTTTATTATCTCTGTCAAAAATTGTCCACTGTTGATTAAGATTACTTCTCAACTTCATTTGTCCTATACAGATCTTCCATTTGGCCAAATGCCAGCTCTCAGGTCTTCAGCCATCACCTCGTTTACTGCAGAGAGCTTATCCTTTGGCTTTTGACTTACTGTGCGGCAATTGCAGCCTGTGTTAGCACTTAGGAATGCCAGGACTTAATAACTAATCAGAATTATATAATTTTACACAAATAGCTACAATTCCAACAGATTAATTCACTTGGCATACTTATGACTACATGATTCTGAGTCTCAGTTCTTTTAGAGCTAAGTGGAGGACAGAATATCTATACCCCAAATATACCTTCCATCCAGATGCTGAAAAAAATCAGACTGTAATATGTCTAGGACCCTGTATTCCTGCATCCCATGTCAGAACTTTGCAGAATCAGAATCATTTAGGTGTGAAAGATCCTTTAAGATCATTGAGTCCAACCATTAACCCAGCACTGCCAAGTCCATCACTAAGCCATGTCTGTTTAGTGCCATAACTGCATGTTTTACCTCCCAGAGTGGTGACTCAACAACTTCCCTGATCAGCCTGTTTAAATGCTTGACAACTCTTTCTCTGAGATATTTTCCTGGTATCAAATCTAAACCTCTCCCAGCATAATTTGAGGCCATTTCCTCTTATCCTATAATTTTTTACCTGGGAGAAGAGAACAGACCCCACCTGGTTACAGCATCCTCTCAGGTACTTGTAGAGAGTGATAAGGTCACTCCTGAACTTCCTTTTTACCAGGCTAAACAACCTTGGTACCCTCAGCTCTTCCTTGTAAGACTTGTGCTCCAGACTCTTCATCAGAGTCTTTGCCCGACACCCTCCAGCACCTCAATGTCCTTGTAGTGAGAAGCCCAAAACTGAACACAGGATCTGAGGTGCACTCTCACCAGTAATGAGCACAGGGGTACAGTCACTTCCCTGTCCTGCTGGCCACACTGTTGCTGATACAGGCCAGGATGCCATTGCCTCTCTTGGCCACCTGGGCACATGCTGGAGCATGTCCAGCTGGCTGCCACCAACACCCCCAGGACCTTTTCTGCTGGGCAGCTTTCCATCCATCCATCCCCAGATCAGTTGGGCTGAATGAGATTATTGTGACCCAAGTGCAGAACCTGTCACTTTGCCCAATTTGACCTCATGCAATTAACCTAAACCCATTGATACAGTCTTTCTATGTCCCTCTGCTGAGCCTTCCTACCCTCCAACAGGCAACACTCCCACCCAACTTGGTATTGTCTGCAAACCTACTAAAAATGTGACCATAGTGTCCACTTTCATCCGTCTCTGGATGAATAATTGTCTGCTTTGTACTTTGGGATCTTTTGGAAGAAATGAATGAGCTGGGAAAAAAAAACGTTCTTATGTCTGAACACCGACAGTTTCAGAGATTAGAAGGGAAATGAAGAAGAATAGTTCAAGAGAGAACTCTGGTTACCATGAACTGAAAATCCAGTGAATTTCATGAACTAAGGAAAAGAATGATCCAGAATGTCTGTCAGTGGTTTATAAAAGTCTTATTAGCTCAGAGATTGCTTTACATTTTCATAATTCCTCTTACTAGCAATTTTAATCTCAGGGGAAACAAAAATCCAAGATATTTTATGTAGTAATTGTCCACTGCATAGCATAAGATGACCACTCTGTAATGCCCTTTATAAACTTAGAACTTCCCCTTATAAACTTAAAAATTCCAAAACTGACCTTCCTGGATAAATGTGAAAGTACTTAAAATTTTAAATTTAAAATTATCTAAAAATATAGACTATGCATGCATAAACTACTGGGTAAAAACAAAATCAACAATTTCAGGCCTCATCCTACAGACACCTTATTTAAGTAATTACTTACTTATATGTAAGTAGTGAGTATCATGGGATTAAATATTTGGATAAGGGTTCCACATCTGGACCATTGTTCTCTTTGGAATCCTGAATGGAGGCTGATTTTGATACATGAGTGTTTTTGTGGAAATCATTACAAATCTGATATTACCTCTATTTTAATACCAGAAAATTTTAATGTGGACAAGGGGAATAGCAATAGCTTAGATTCTATGCAGTAATACCCAGAGATAAATTTATGCCAGGACAATAGAAGCAGAGAATTTGTTATTATCTTTGCTATTGCTGGGACCCTGTGATTTATTTTAGGATTTCTTTTTTTTAAGGGATAGATATCATAAACTTATGTTAAGTACATTTATAACTATACTTAGATATTTAGACTTAATATTAAATATGTTTAAGCTTTTCTGATTGCTTAACTATTTTCATGGAAATGTGACTTATGTCCTCATGAAAACTACAAAATAAAAAAAAGCTGTACTTTGCCATTGGTGTCTTCCAACTACACCATTGCTGATTGAAATGTCTGAGAAAAAAAGGAGCTTCTCAGCTTTAGGGAAACCAATTCAGAACCATTAAGCATAGCTCAATCTCTGCACTGAAGGAGAAAAAAACATCACTTTTGACTGAGGATAAAGTGTCGTGTATGCCAAATCCCAAATAATGTGTAGAGAAAGCTACAAGCATGTGAGTTCTGCATAGGACTGAATAGGATTTTCTGTGTTATATAGATAAAGTTGTAATAGATTGGAGAGCATAAAACTCAGTAGTCCTTTGTTTTAAGAGGGTCACCTAGTTTCACCTTTACTCCTGAAACCTAGATTGTAACTGGCAAGTGAAATTCCAGGTTTAGAAGGTTCACTTTTTAGAAATGCTGAATGGGGTCTTATAATATTCTGTGCATTAATTTTTGTGTTTTAAAATAGACATGAATTCTCTTTTCTGTTTTCAAAAGACATTTACCATAATGGAAGAAGATGGAATGGTATTCATGAGTATATCTTCCAAAGATCATTATCAAGTATACAGTGTCACCAGAAAAAAAAAGTGCCCTACAGTGACACAAAACAAAACAAAGTGCTCTTTTAAAAACTAAAATAATGAAATCTATCATATCCATGTTTCATTCCATGCACATTTCTATCTAATCGACTTAAATTTTCAAGAAGATTGTTTTAATGGTAAAAGAAGTGTATTTGTATATACCAGACAAAATTCATAACAAAAGAACACAGACCTAATATGAGATATAGGAAAAAAAAATGTACACTATGTTGTTTAACTTTACTGTGCAAAACAGGAAGATAGCATGCATTTGTGTAACATAAATGAGGTAATATGGGAAACCCAATTTCACATAACCATAATGAAATATTTTATCTTTTGTTTTAATAGATGGGTGACATTTATTTTTCTTTGCCAGGAAGGGGAAAGCATATTATTTAGAATAGTTTTCAGTAATTGTGTCAGTTGTTCATATGAAAATGTTTCTGACTTCAGGCCATGCTTTTTAACTGGTGAGAATATTTAGAACAGAGGACTTCAAAAGGAAGTCTGGCAGACTTTAAAAAGGAGCATAAACATCTAAGTGAAAACTTTTTGTTGCAAAATAATGAACATTTAGGTAAATCTACTCTTCCTGATCAGGTGCTCTCCTACTTTTCGCAATATGAATTTTCAAGAAGAAAGATTAGTTAAAACTAGGTGAGTTTTAATAAAATAAAATGGCCAAAATATGGCTGAAAATTTGTGGATCAGTTGGGTATTTTTTTTTTCACTTAGGTAGTACTTAAAAACAAAAAATATAATGCACTATTTTGCTAGGAGGTATCTTTCAAATTAAAGGTATTTCCTTGTTTCATGATGGAGGAATTGTAATCAATGAGAATTAATCTTAAACATTTAAAAGGTGAAGAACAATAAACATACTAATTATTTGGAATTTGTGTTTGTAAATACTTATAGACTGGGAAAAACACTCATATTCCTGTGAGACTAGCAGTATTCATGCTTTTTGTTGTCCCACATAATATAGGATCCGTTCCTTCTAGGCTTTTAAAATTAAATTCCTTACTGTTGCTAACCAGCTCCTCCTCTCTTCCTATTGAATAGCGTATTTGTGCCCAAGTGTCCCCAGTAAGTGTCCTGTGGATTGAACTCAGCCTAAAATCAGTCTTGCAGACTAACTGTAAACCCTCAGGCATATCTAAACCATATGGTGAGTGCAATGTGGATGTCCCGAAGACAAAGCAAATATGTAATCTGCATGGTGCTTTGTAGTATTTTGTAGGACATACCAGCTCAATTTGTGAGAGGTAGAACATTACCTATTTTTTCTACTTTAATATTTTTATCCTGAAATAGAAAAAAGAGAAAATAATTATATAACTATGTTTGGTTAATGAGGTATACATGTGAGAGTTCAGGAAAACAGCACCAAAGCTGTGTACTAATATATACAGTGCCAATTCATGGAATCATACAACAGCCCAGGTTGGAAGGGACCTTCAAAGGTCTAGCCTTTTGTGGGAAGGAGAACTTTGATGGGATTATCTGTCAACCTGCCACACTGAATCTTGAAAACCTTCTGTGATGGAAGTTGTTGGGGAAGAGAAGACAAAACATACCACAGGTTTTGGTGTGGTAGCTAGTCACATCTTATCTAAGCTGGGGCTTCCTGACTTCTTTCAGGTGTTATCCCTTGGTATCTTCACAGTCTCTCTGTGGTAAGCACTGTCTGAATTCAGCTTCTCTTCAAGGCACGTGCAGCCCCCCAGCTGGCCCGACAAGCACAGCTGCTCTCTGTGCCCCCATCCCCAACATCTTCACTTGCTGTATAGTTATCCCCAAAACCCCACAGAATTTAATAGGTATTTTGTTGGCTACATAGGTAGGTACTTAAAAGTTTTCTTCCTGCCTCCCTCTCCTCCAGCTTTGATAATGCAATTAAATTAATAGCAGTGGGAGGAAGACCTGTGTGAGAATGCTATTCAAAATCTGTGATCTTGCTTCTATCAAGTATCTCTCACACTCAGTTTTTGATTGTTTTCATTTAACAGATCTGATCTGAGTTCTTTTATGCTTATGTTTGTCATTGTTTACCTGCACTGAAAGCCTTCAGGTAGAAAAAACTAAGTAAAGAAAAAGCTAATGAATTAGAAAAGAAATAGTATAAGAAAAAAAAAAAAGAGAAAAAGAATACTTTATCTCTCTGAGCAGCCAGGCAGGCAGAAAGGAGAAAGATGTGGTAAGTAAGCTGTGGAGAATAGGAAGTTTAAAAACTAAAGTGCCTCTAATTTAGAGATGTTGCATATGTTTTCCAGCTGTTGGATGTGAAGCAAGATGTCAATAGCATAGCTTGAGGTTAAGATGGGGCTGGAAGACAATTGGGACACACAGAATCAATTGTATAGCTGTCACAGCAAAAATGTATTTGGTTCTGCCTGTAAAAGTTTCACAGTTGCTCCAAACACATGCACAATTCTATTTAGCTTACAGAAATGGTTATACTAATTAAAAGTGGGTTACAAATCCAGTTGGCTAACTGGAATGGAGTGGAATACAATAGAGCATAAGACAATTATTCTTCAAAAGGGAAGCCTGTGCGGAACCAAGGGGGACAAGGGAGGGGCTGCTCTCCTAAGGAGAGCAAGAACCCTGGGAGTTTGAAAAAAGCAAGGTTTCTCATTGGTCTGTTGGGCGGGCTGCCAACATTCTGTAAACCCCATCCCTGAGTTAGGGGATAAAAGGAACGGACTGGGACCATTAGGGGCTTTTTGGAGCTAATAAACCCCCTCTGGAAGATCACAGATTCTCGTATTTATTTCCTGTGTTGCCTGAAGAATCTGCTAGCTGGGAAAAACTGCCCCAGACTGTCAAGGATAGAGTCTGGGAAGCCAAGGACAGAAACCGTTCTGGTGAGAACAGACCTCGGGACGGCTCGAGAGAAGCTGAATCCAAGAACCCCAGCTGCCGGGGAGAAACCCCCGAGGCAGATATAGAAGCCCACAGTCCTAATACTAAGATCTCGTAGGAGATACTAAGATACTGGGGTAGTACTGGGAAAATAGTAATTAGAACAGAATAGTGATTCATTATTACACAGCCTCCCTCCAAGACTGCCCAGATGTCTCAAGCGAACATGCCAATATGTCAAGCAAAGAAAAGAACAAAATAATCAAACAGCCAGAGATGGGAAAATCCACTTAGAGGAAAATTTTCTCCAAATTCTTTTTTTAATTATTGTCTTTTAAAACATGAAATATGGAACATAACCTCTCTTTCAAAACCTTTTAACAGTTAGTTAACATAAAATTCCCAAGAATATCAAGAGTTGTAAGTGCCAAGTCCTTCTTTGAGTCTTGGTAAAGTCTTGACATCAGTGACATCCTGTGGCATTGAATTCCATAATCTAATTATGTGCTGCATTAAAAAGTATATTCTTTTATCAAATCTGGAGCTGCTGCTTTTCACTTTCACTTAGTGTCCTTTTGTTCTTGAATTATGAGACACAGGGCTACAGAAGCTCCTGATCTATTTTCTCTTTGCCACTTACCATTTTTATACTTTCATCATATCCCTCCTTATTCATCTTTTTTTTCCTAAGGTTAACAATTCCAGTTTTTTCAGTCTTTTCATATGAAGGCGTCTCTATATGCCTAATTACCACAATCACTCTTTTCTGAATACCTTCTAATTCAGTAATATCTTTTTGTGATGTGATGACCAGTATTTCACACTATTCCAGAGCAGGGAAAATTATTGATTCATATAATGACATATTTTCTTTTTTTCTTATTCCCCACCTTGTTTTTTATGCATCTGAAAATTTTATGTGCTTTTTTGACTGCAGCTGCTCATCAAGCACGGCTCTGCATTGAGCTGTCTGCAGTGAGACCCAGGTGTTTTTCATAAGATGGTGCTAGTAATTTACATCTGACAAAACAAATTATCTGTTATAGGTTTAGGTTTCTTTGTTTTGTTTTTGGTTTCATTTGTTTGTTTGTTTTCTCAAGCCCTATTTGCATTTAAATAAATTATTTTCATATCTTTTAAGATGGACACCCATATCCCTGAGTCAATTTTCTCTCAAGTTTTCTGTCTTATTTAGACTTGGTTAACAGGGCTTTCTTGTTATTGGTAAATTTTGTTAAATTGCTATTCTTTTTTTAACATTAATTAATACATTTTGAACACTTGTTCCTTGTATGGTGCCTTGAAGCACCCTGCTGTTGAGTTTTTGCTATAGTGAAAGTTGACAGTATATATGCTTTTGTTTTTTTAATCTTTGAGAAAAGTTTTGCTTCATTTTGCATCGCATCCCAAAATTACTTGGTCTCTGTCTGAGATGGAGACTGAATCTCTTGAGAGGAACATTGGTCTTGCCACATTTATTCAATTACTCTAACAAGGTGAAGGGCCAAATTGCCTTCACAATTAAAGCTAAATATTTGAGAAACAATTATCCTGTTTGTAACCACAAGTATGGAAATTAAGGACAGAGAATGGAAAAGTAATTAATTCATCTTGTTGGGCAGACACATTCAAAATCAAGATGGGAGCAAGCTTTTAACATAACAGTTCTTAGAGTTGTCTTGGTGATAATCCTAAAAACCAGGAATATAGGCAGTCCAAATAGGCAGGATATATGAATCCACTTCTTACACCTAAGAATTTGTGTGAAAATAAGGAAAAAGCAAACTAGTGGTATGGTCTAGACAGCTGTTAATTTTCAAGACTTTCTTTCACAATCTGATATGAACCAAGATATTTTAAGATTTGGAATATCTAAAGTTCTTGTTGGAAAGGGGAAGGGCAAACTTATTTTGAGGCTTTATACATCCTGACCTCCCCTAGGCCTGCTTATTTCCTGGTATCTCTCTCTCTTTCTCTCAAGTGTTCTCCATCCTCTCCCTGAGAGAGTCTATGTGTGCTTCATCAACCCTGACTGCCTACAGTATGCAACAGACTTCACCACCTTTCTTCACCAAGAGGATTGCTTGCACAGAGAAGGCTCCTCAGACTGCTTGGAACACCTTGCACAGATGCATGCCACTGCCTTGAACTCAGAATGGACACTAAAAGAGATCCTGAACATATTGGTGGGAAATGTGGTCAGACACCTGCAACTCAGACTCTACCTCTTTGGTAAAGGAACTATAAGGACAGCTAGAACTTTCTGTGATGTTCCCATAGTTCTGTCTGATATAAATCCAGCATTTTCTATATTGTAGTCCACCCAACCCTTTTTTTGATGGAACAGAGGTTGACAACAGTTAGCAGGTGACAACAGGTACGAAGTACTTAATTTGTGAATGAGCCTGTGAAAATGCTAGTAACCCCTCAATAACTAGTGCTGGTGCTTGATAAGATGAAAGGACACAACATGGAATACAATCTATGGCTATCTATGGACCAATTATACATACATATATATATATGTATGCACACATATATCTCTGTGTATAAGAGTATTTATATGACATATTCTCTTTCCTTTAGCAAGCTACTATGATACAGTAAAATATAGGATGCAGAATTATGAGAGTAACAGTAAAACTTGGCACTGTGACCTTTTTGTTCATTCATAGCAACACAAAAATTACCTGTATAATATAGCACAGTTGAAAATATAAATAGAGTTTCTTATTTGAAGGAAGAATAGGAAGAAAACTCAGTGCTCTTCACTTAATTTTGGAAGGCTCTAAAATACCACAGGGCTTGTGCAGCATAAGAAAGTGACAGAGATAGAATATAAACTGTACAGTCACACCTATTAGTGAACATAATGTTATATTAATGACACTTTTGCATCAAATATAAGAACAGAAACTATATTGTGCATCATTTAGTTAATTTAGAGGAAAAAAATTGTACCAAAAATATGAGCTCACTGCAACAATTCAAAGCTGAATGCTTTCACAATAGATTTGCAAAATAAGCAGGAACCTAATAAAAAGTTATGTCAGTCTTTACAGTTTGCCAGCCAAACCTAAGAAAATAACATTAAATGAGTGGCGGCAGAGTTTTGTGGAAACAATGCATAGGGAAAACAGTGACAATACTGTGCCTGGTGCTGGCTTCATACTGAAAATATCTGTGATTTGCAATTGCTGTGGATTAATATATCTCTTCAAATGTGTGTACATTCAGGTAGTATTAAGAGATAAATATATGCCTTTTCAATGGCGCTTTTTCATTTGGGAGAATGTCACAGAATACTTTTCAACATGTCTATGAAGCTGTTACTAGCTAAACAAAGCCTGTAGCCCACTAGTTTTCATGTAAACCTCTCATGATAAAATATATCAATAAATAAGTATTAAAATCCTGTTGGAAATAAACCTGTATTGCTAAATCATTTCAGGAAAGAATTTGTACTTCTTTCTTTCCAGGATTTTTTTTTCTTTTCTTCTTCTCTAGAACCTGTATGAGAATTTATTTGAATATATTCAGATTTTTGCATTTTCAGACATTTTCTTGCTTCTCTACTGTCTTGGGAAAAAAATGCTATAAAAAAAGAGACAGCATCTACTTTCCTTAAAAGGCTGTGCATCCACCTATGTTCCCCAGTGTAGCAGAATATCAGAACCTATGAGACACTGCATTTCTCAATAGAATGTTTTAATATTTCCATCTTTCTGTGCTGTTAGTCCCAAGTAATGACTTCTTTCTGGGGAGTAGTATAAATGGTTATTACTTTAATGTACAAGATAGTAAGTGAAATATCACAGTGGGAATAACCTGTTAAGGATGATATTAGCTAAAATACTTGTTTATTTGGGAAGTCCAGTTTCATCCTGAAATCTGTGACAAGAAAAACATCAAGTTTGGATCATAGGAATTTACTTAACTACTGGGAGCAGGATTCGGTGGTGGTTTTGGTATCTCTGCATTTCAATTTCATATAATCCATAATATAATTATAATTTATTTTTTCTTTAGGCTAAGCAAACTAATAGAATTATGAGGCTCAAAATGTAACCTTTCTGAATTAAGCTTTTTTTTTCTTTTCTTTTTTTTTTTCTTTTTACCTGAAGTTTACAGCCATAGAATTATATGTGTAAGATAGTTGCCCTGTACTTGATCAAGAACTTGATCAAGTGACAATTTTTTGCTGCGCTTACTGGAGATTTTTCACATACATACAATCAGAGAGATATAAGTATATGCAATTTTTCTATTTAGTTCTTACAATATCACCTAAAGTTAAAAATTGTATCAGTAAAAACCAACAGGAATTCTGTTTTTAATAAAGTGGAACTCAGATTTCATCCAAATATGACAAAGATACTGTTGAAAAGCTATTTTTTATTAACACTCTCAGATCACTTGGGATTTTACTGGTTTTTGTGGTTTTTTTTTTTTTTTTTTATGACGGCACTGTATTTTTCAAAGACATTGACTTTTTCCTGACACTTTTAATTATATTTTTTCTAGGTAAGACAAACCATGATCCTTAAACCATCCAGTCAAATCTCTTAGAGCAGAATTATATATGGTTCCCAGAAGAAAACAGCTGAAAACACTAAAGTTAGATGGACAGATACATTAATATTACATTAACTTCAAATATTTTTTCCATACCCTATTTTGAGAAATGGAGAATCTATCAAATCAAGTATTTGACAGGTAACATACCAAGTATCATGGCATTTATCAGTTAGACAAGAAAATGCTCTTCTAGCTGAATCTTAATAAAATAAACTTCTGTCTTCATACTTAGAAAGATTTCACAAGATACTCGGTTCTTGGCTATGTGCAAGATGTCCATATAGTTTTCTTCCATATTAAGTATTCTTTTAAGTATATAAGTGTATCATTAACAGCCTGTGAACATCAACAGGTGTGTGAATGCTGTCCATTCATGGAATGGATAGCCTTTTGAAAACATAACTCTCAGAGTGCCTCCTTTGAATTTTTTCAATTGGTATGGAACCCAGGGCTGAATCAGTGGAAATACTTAATCTTTTCCTGCCTATCAAAGTTAAATACCTATTGCAAATTTTTGTAGTATATCCTCAAGCTCTTACTGACTATTTATAGTATATAAATAGTATGGTAAAACCATATTAAAAATGTAAATAAAATTTAAAATGTTCTCTAGCCTGAAGATTTCTATGTTATATTTATCTCTGTAGTTTTGGAAAAACCCAATTCTACTGAATTTTTTTTATTATTATTATTTTTAAGGCAATTCTGCAGTGGGCAACTCAATAGAAGTTAACTGCCTTGTCATTTAAAAGCAACAGCAGCTGTGATAGCTTCACTCATTAATTTGTTTTTCGTTGGTCATCTGGTTTTTGTTAAATTTCAGTTTTCATTGATTTTGAACAGCAAAATCACATTGGCCTTTAAATTTTTAGGTTCCAATTCATATTCCATTAAGCAGGTATAACATAGTCCCGTTCATGCAATTGTAAGTTAGAGCTGCAGGAGGCAGGGGGAGAAGAAAATCCCCAAAGAGAAAAACAATAAAGTTTATACTGTCTTTTTCTTCAAAATTTTAAAAAAAACCCATATCAGTTCAATTAGCTTATTTTTATAACTTCAAAACTATGTGTATTTTCAAGGTACTGGATATTTATTTATTTATTTATTTATTTGTTTATTTATTTATTTATTTTTGTCCCAGGTTAGCTTTAGAAAAGCAATTAAAGATTTAGAGTACAAGAAGTGTTGATCACAGTTATATCATAGCTTGCTATTATACAATACACTTTTCTCACCATAAGACCAAAAAAAACCTGAACCCCCCCAACCCAAAAGACATAGTACTTGTTTTAAAAAAGAGACAACTGGTAAAGGCACTTGTTAATCCTGTGACTAACTGTAAAATATTTTTAATGTAGCAGTATCTAATTTGCATGCAAACATCTCTGAATTGCCTTGTAAATTTTAGCCCAATGTTTGAAGTATTTTTTTGTAACATTAACTGAGAAATATGAGATTTAAAGTAGAGTATGTTATGTAAGTTCTTCCCACCTCCCAGGACTTGGTAAATCCAAGTAAAAAGGTCTATCATGAATGTCAGTCCATATGCCTTAATCCAGATTCAGTTTGAAATACTTCTACCAAAAGCCTACTACAGATTCAGTTTGAGATACTTCTTGTACTGAAAACCTGCTCGGACATGTGTTGTGTTGTTCCATATCCTGTACTTCTCCCTAGATGATCAGTTCGTAGTAATTGCTGTGGGGGAGGCAGATCTGATCAGAATGGACAAACAATGTTGTATTGAGTAAAACTAGTTCCACTTAATTTAATTGAACTTTAGACATATATGAAGTTATAGTAATTGTTAGATATATGGGGTTTTTTTAAGTTTAGTGAACCATATATAGAAATGCCTGACTTCTTTCAAAGTAATTCTTTATATGCCTGTGTCAGCTAAAGATTTTCTTGTACACTCAAAAATAGATTTGAGGTCTTTGTATTAATATTGTTTGTGAGATCATCAACCTGTATCCTGCTAATGGTACTCCAAGACAAAGTTTAATCTCTTATTTAAGACTGTATCCTAGTCTTTTCCCTGCTCTGGGTACATAACTCACTTCTTTTTTACACTATGGACAGTTCATAATCAACTATACATTGTTTTCATCTTGCCTCTCTAAGTTTTATCAAAACTGCATGCATTCTTTTTACAACTGAGACAGAAAAAAATTTTCTTCCTCTTCTGTCTCTCATCACCTTATCTCATTTACCATTCTTTAAATGAATAATTTGATAGTTGATTCATATGTTGCTTAAGCCTTTTATTATGGCGTGGTTGAAGGGAGGCTTTCAGAAGCTAAGTTTGAATACCTGGCTTGAAGCTCTCATTATGTTGAATTAGGATGCATAATTTATGGCCATATATTAGTTGTGATATATGGAAACAAATAAATTTAACATTGACCTGATACAAAAAGAATTACATAATATTTTAGTAATTTTTTAGATGACTGAGTTTGTATGTGAGAGATGATAAGCTAAACAAAATTAACAATGTACCAGGAAATCCTTCAGCTATTTACAGTATAAGCTTTTCTGTGTCCCAAGAGATCAAAAGAAAATATGTGGGTGGTGCACTTACCTGCTTCTCATCTTGAGGCTTACCAACGTGGTAAGATCTGTATTGAGCCAATCGGGCATCCAATATTAAGCAAAATGCATGATCTTTGTCCCCTTGGTAACAGTTGTGTTTAGCAGAATGCAAAATGTGTTGCTCTAAATCATTGCTCTAATTGGCACCTTTGTTGACAGTCTCAAAAGAAAGGTCAGGATGTGGTTAGGCGTGGGACTGATGTACTGTCTTACAGCTGCAGCCTCCTTGGCTGAATGCAGCAATTTATTGAGCAGGCATTTGCTTTTTAAATTCTATGGATATTTTAGCAAATTCCATGAGTAGATACTATTTGCATTTAATCTTTTATTTTTAATTTTTGTCTTTTATACTTTGCCACAGATAGCATGCTTACTGCATACATTAAATCTAGGTGAGAAAAAAGGAAAGTGACATTTTTGCCAAGCTAGTGCAAAAATACCTGTAACCTGTTCACATAATAAATTTGCTTACTGTTGACAGGCACTGTTTTATGTAGTGGAATGTTATGATCACCTAAGCCAAGCTACTTTGGGTGTTTGAAAAACTTACATATTAGAACACCTGAGTTTAAAAATGTCTATTCCATATATAGTCGTATTCTCTGAGATGTAGGCACTCAAAGAGGGTGATTCAGAGCCCTAAATTAGTTGACTAAAGTTAGACAGTGTGAATACCTCCTACAGGAGCAATATGTTGTAGAGGCACAGAAAGTAGGCAAGTGAAGACAGAAAGGGAAGAATGAAGTGATAAGGACAATAAATGAAGTAAGTCTGTAGTGAACTTTAGAAACTATTAGAAATTATTAGGAGTTTTTTTTTTTACCTAAAGAATATCAGTTTTCTTGTTGTAGCACTAAACCAAGCTCTAAACCAAGAAGCATCTTCGTAGGTAACTGTAACAATAATATAGGTATGACACTTTCAGCTGTGACTATCTGTACATTCATTTGTTGTGTCTGCATTACCATTGTTCCTGCAGTCCCCAGTCAATACTGAGGATTAAAATACAGATATAAATAATTCCTTCTTCAAAGAGCTCACAAGAAAATAGGATTCATAGATGAAGCATGGGAAGGCAAAGGGGAGAAGAAAGAATGAAATTACCTGCTCAAAGTCATGAAGGATAATAATTCTTTCTTACTGTAACATGGACTACAATCTATAATCCGTTGCAATTTCCATGTGTGAAATTTTTGGAAATTACTTTGTTTTTAAAAAAGTTTTCCTTTACTAAAAGAGAAAGTAATGAGTAGAAAAAGAAAAGAAGTTTCTCTAAAAGAGAAACTCATGGGTAATGGTCCATAATAAAGTCTCATTTATGTTTATAAGGGTTGGGTAGATTTCTTGAAAACAGTCCTTTCACGGTATTTATGGGTTTTATTGTGTTTTATTGTAATCCCTATTTCATTTAGGCTGTAGCCACCTTCTTAAAGAGAAATCGAGAATTCTGCATTCATCTGTCTGTATATTTATTAGCTCATTAGTCACTGTACACGTGAATGACAAATCTCAATTTTTCATCCTCAAAACCAAAGGTTACTAAAAGACAACATCCTACATATCCCAGATTTTTTTTTTTTTTTTTTTTGTATTTAACATCTACTTAGAAGACTTTTTGGCATTTAATAGGATTGTTACAAAAATTTCTTGTCATTCATGGACATTTATATGCACACACAAACTAATGCTTTGTACCTATCCTTTTACCTATATACTTATCCATCCATTACATTGTGTGGTGTAGAATAAAAACATTTGACATGTAATCATCTGTTGAGATCTAGGTACCTCTGAGAAATTGTCCGTTAGAAATTGTTATTATTGGTCATGTTAAAGTAAGTGCACCATAAAAAAATAAGTGTCATTGTCTGGGAAGAAATGGGAAGCAAATACTTCTGTAAAATCAGTAGAGCTGTTATTTCCCTTGCGGTTCTCTGTGATGGACTTTCATTTTACTGACTCGTAAATTGACTCTGTTGATACAGTTTTGAAAGTTCACACGCTTAGTTTTGGTAAAGCTAATACATGAGTGACCAGCTGTAGATTCAGGGTTTCCAATTGTAACACCTAATAGTACAGATGGTCTGATATCAATCTATTTCTAGTGGCTCTTTTTAGAAAAGTACGCTGTATTGGTCTAAAGCAATATTTCTTGATCGCATGTGGCTTTCCTAAACTATGGTATTTTAGATTTGGGATTAGATTTGACCTGGGCTATCTGTTCAAGACATTATATATATATATATAAAACTGTATGTGTTATATTGTGTATGCAATTTAGCATCCAATGCCAGTTTGTTTGATCTTATTGTATAGGAGGCTTCAGCTGTATACCTGTTAAGTAGCAAAGTGCTAATTTCAGCTTGCATTCGTTTATTTGATAACATTCAAGAAAAGTATTTAATCATGTTGCCTTCTGCCTGAAAATACTGAAATTAATTTATATGTCCATTTATCCTATTCAACAAGAACATGTGGGTTTTTGATTAGCTACAGAAAAGCTCAGTCTGTATTTGATGCCTCATCACTATGGTTTTCTTTAGATAGGCTCATAAATTTTGTCTCTTAATAGAGAGGAAATGAACTAACACCAGTTGCAGTGTCACGTATTTAGCTATGTGAGCTTTACAACTACTAATAATTGAAATCTTTTACAGTTCTAGAAAAAATAGTAAATGTTAAAAAATTAGAAACATTTAAGATTTGCTTCTTATTGTACCTATCACTTTATAGTTCTTGCCTTGCCTAACTTTCCATACTTTCTTGGGTCATTTTAATAGATTGTTCAGATATATTGGATTAAGAATGTATCCTTGGGTAACACCTACTGCAATCAGTCATGACTTTGTTTGTTCTCGAGGTAAGAAATAAGTCCATTTGTTCCATCACTATCAAATTTCTCTTTACGCTGAATATATCTGTAGCATGGGACATACCAACTCTGCAAATCATGGAGCACATTCCCAACATGATGCAAGTTTTGTATTTTGGCAATAGAAAGACATTTCCTATACTTCTCTTGTTGGTGTCCTGATAAACCTAGACAGGAAATAGGATGCATGGACTGGGCAGCACACGGAGTCATGTTCTAAGAGTGTTAAGCTTAGATTCAGCCAGAACATTCTGAGCTACTTATGCTGTTCTTGATTTTCTGCTCTCTTACAACATCCACACTAAACATATTTATTTTCCTTGCTTATGTACACATTTTTGCTTAAAAGTGTTAACATTTTTTGTATGTCCGGATTACAAAGCAGCGTATACCTCAAAAATGGCTAAAGCAATTGGCTGCACTTAGTAGTTGAAATTGTGTCTCAACTCCCTTTAATTCTGAATCTGTCTTCCTTCCCACCACCAAAGGTAATTTGAAAATAAAGAAGAAAACCACTTACAAAACAAAAGTGGTTGTTGTATTATAATGAAGGGAAAAAACGTGGTTTACCTGTTACAAGAATGACTAAAAGCTTAACCCCAGCAGGCAGCTCAGCCCCACACAGTCACTTGATCACTCCCCCACAGTAGGATGGGGGAAGTGAATCAGCAGGGTTAAAGTGAGAAAACTCCTAGATTGGGATAAATTCAATTTCATAGGAAAGCAAAAGCTACTCACACAAGCAAAGCAACACAAGGAATTCATTCACCATGTGCTGTGGGTGGGCAGGTGTTCGGCCATCTCCAGGCAAGCAGGGCTCCATCATTTGTCACATGGGACTTAGAAAAACAAACGTCATCACTCTGAACATCCCCCTTTCCTTCTTCTACCCCCAGCTTTATATGCTGAGCATGACATCATGTTGTATGGAAGATCCTTTCAGTCATTTTGAGGTCAGCTGTCCCAGCTGTGTCCCCTCCCAGCTTCTTCTGTACCCCCAGCCTTGTTGGTGGGGTGGTGTGAGAAGCAGAGGTCTGGAGGCTGTGCAAGCACTGCTTAAAAATATACCAGACATGGGTGTTATCAACAGTGTTTTGGTCAGAAATCCAGAACATAGCACCATACAGTCTACTGTGAAGACAATTAACTCTATCCCAGCCAAAACATATACAAAATTAAATTCTGGATATTAATTATCTTTTCTTGAACCTAATGTATTCTTCAAAGAATACATAGCATAATAGTTTCAAAACTAGTTTCTGTTCTTGGAACCAGTGATGTACACTTCAGGAGAGATCAGTGTCTAAGCTATTATTCTCATGGAATGAAAGAAAAAACATTTTTGTTTCACTTTCTTTTTCCTTCACATTTTGAATAAAAAAATTAAATTTCCCTATAAACATGTAGTTTCTGTTATAAACTGTGACTGCTTGTCTGAGGCTATAATATATTTCCTTGGGTCATTTAAAGACAGATAGGATTAGATATAGCATAGCTCAGCTTTGTTTTTTTGGCATTTTTTACTGGCATCAAGTTCATCTCACTGCTTGTGTTTCCATGCAACCATATGTTTATGTGAAGTCACGTTTCACTTTTTGATGAATAAAGTCCTAATTTCCTCACACATCAGTTGTAGGACTCATAAGTGAGGTGTAATGTAGTTAGACCAAAAATATCATATATTTAGAACTTATCGGCATAATTATGTGTTTTGGTTTATTATTCAGAACTTATCAGCACAATTGTGTGTTTTGTTTTGTTTTGTAATTCACTTTCCTTTATAGTGTTTACATGCTGAAGATTTTCTTTCTGGCTTTCTGGAAGAATACCAGACTCCAAAGAAGATTCTCTTCTCTTTCTTTTTACCTTCTTATTCAAATGCTCTTGTGTTTTCAGCAAGAGGATGCCAGCTGCATGAATTCAAACAGCAGAGAGTGCAGGAGAAGACAATTTTAGTGCAACTCACTGCTTTCTGTGTTTTTGCACGATGCTTATTGGAATCTGTTGTTCGTGTACTAGCTAACATTGGAACATGTGGCAGTGTGAGATGGACAGCTATTGAACATCAACATTTTAGAAGTCTGGAAAAAAGGCATGCTATGTGTTTTTCTTTTGTTTGACAACATGAGGAAGGGCAGTTTTCTGGCCACTTTAACAGCCATTTGCAATCATTTAGTTTAGTGTCTGTGGAAATACATAGTGCAGCTCAACTATGCCTTGAAAGCCTTTCAGTGCCTGAGTGTTAGTGTTGAGCTGTCCTGCCTTATGTAAGCGAAATGTTTTTGAAATGGAGCCGCTTGCAGAAATCTTGTCTCTGGAGAGATGTGCCAGGACAGGGGCATATTGGTTTTGACTTAAGAACTTGTAACCATTTTTCCTAGCCAGATTAAATATTACTAATGACAGCACTTCTACAAGGAAACACAAGTGAAAATTCTGTAGATAACTCTACAGGAGGGAGAGAATATATCTTCTCCCTTCCTGTTGTTTTCGAAGTCTAGTCTTAGAAAATTAAAGGACAGGAGAAAAATAAATTATTAATACTGCTCATTAAATTTTAAACATACAAACATATCTTGAAATATAGTAGCAAGAGGGTGATAAACCCACACCCTTTTCACTTTTTTTCAATAGTGGACATGTTTGTGCAACAGCACTCAAACACAGCTTCTTACTGCAGGTGCTTTTACCATTTTGGGAGTTCACTGCCCTTGTTTTGTTAGCCTCAGCAGTTTGAAAGTGTTGGCTCACCCGCAGTGCTTGCAAATATATCACTGTCCATGCTGCCTTTGCTTTTCGTATTTACTGGTGTCTTATGCTTCAGGGTTTCCAATGCCCTTGAGAAGCTGTGATCATTTTTTACATCTGAAAGAGTGCCAATTCATTTATTAAGACAGAGTCTGCAAAGCCCGGATAAATTTATTCTATCTAACATTTAATAGAACATTAATATAAAAATGTGACTTATGCAGTGACATACTCAGCATTATCCTTCCAAGGTTTATATTTGAGTATTGCAGGGCCCCACCTCTCCAGAAGGTACCATGCTATCAATCTAGCTCTGAGGTGACAAGGTCACTGATGTTTTTCTGTGGTGGTTATTTAATAATTAATTTTTCATTGCTAGTCTGTTCAATAAATGGATTGCAACATTTAAGACCAGTTTAATAGGTTTACAGGTCCCTTATAAATTCCAACAATGATAATAGTTAATAGGAGAATAATGAATTTGTGCTCAAAGATCTCAAGATCAATCAAGCAAATTAAATCTGGCCTAGGCTGTGTCTGCTGAAGTGTGTTTTGTCTGTTTGCATGTTTGCTTGTGAATTTTTTTTTCTATAAAATATGCCCTGTGTGGATAACTCTATCTGATGATTTGTTGAATTTCTTAGTGTTTCACTTGTCATATTAATTTAAATCTTTAATCTGACGATGTGAATCGCATATGAAGCAGCACATTAAATCAATATTATGTTGCAAACAATATCTCCGAAGAAGGTGCCACTGTGTAGGGGAATGCAATAATAGGAATAGTAAAAAGAAATTGTATCTTGATCTTTCCACATATGTTAGTGTAATGCTCTTTAGCAATTAAAAAACCCAAAATGTATACCTCTGCCTGTAGAGGCAAAACTTTTCATTGAGCTTTATCATATACGCAAAATACAAAGTAAAAAGAAAATGATGGAGAAGTCTTGCCAGTTACTATGAGGATTTGAGAGCATCAGCCCTACAAAGAAAGGGTCTATTGCTTAGCAGGGGTTTGCTTGGCACTTAAAATAGATGGTTCTTGGTCTCATTAGAGTTCATGGTAGTCAGAGGTAACCTCATTAAGAAAGTTAATAAAGGAGAAAGGTACATTTGGTTTATCTTCTTGCTTTATGTCTCACCCAGAGCCTGATTTTCCAATTTTCTTCATACTTTTCTGTATAATCACTTGAACTGGGGTGATTCTGTCATTTCTCCACTATTTCCACAGCTCTTTATTATTGTACACACAGTACACTGGAAAGACATTCAAAGCACTTTTATTCATTCCTGGCTCTGAAATTATCTTACTGAACATCCATTCACTTCATTACCCATTTTGTATACTTGTAAAATACAAACCAAGTTGATGACTTCAGTAAAATGTATAAATTAAAAATGCTGGATAATATGTGAGATTCACAACAGTAGGAAACTGGGGCACTCATTTTTCCAGAGCTTTGGGATCTGACTTAAGATCTTTTCTTACCAGTTCTTTTTTAAAGGAATTCTGCTTAGACAGAACAACATCCAAAAAAACCCCAAACAAACAAACAAACAAATAAACAAAAACCTTGGAAAAAAAGTGGAGGGGGAGGGAGAACTTCACATAACAGCAAATCTCTTGTAATCTAAGTTCTAAAGAAAACAACCTTGGGTAAAACTACAGATTTCAACCAACCCCAGGCAGCCAATACTGCATGTGACACATGGAGGTATTTCCTTACCCTTCCTCATTCTTGACATAAACCAAGAGTACCACCTCTCAAGCTTGCAGACAGCGATGTAGCAAGTAAACATTGACTGGGCAGCTGTTAGCTATATATGCTGCTCCAGTTTTTTTCTGAACAACTTCTAGAGAGAGCATAGACTGTGTCCCCACATGAAGGTGGAGAAAAGAAGAAAAGGGATTGGGAAAATAAGTAGTGTTGGTTATTGCAAGTAGAAAGAAAATGAAACTGCAATGTTATGTTGTACTACTAAACTCTAGAGAGAGGGTGGGAAGATATTGTAGCAAAATATAAGAGAAAAACTTGGTTATGAGAGTATCACAAGATGATGAAAAAAGAGAAAAGCTGATAAACCTCAATTTACAAGAATAAATTATTTATAATTAATATAATTAATATATTTAATATAATTTATTATTTAGCCATGATTAGTGAGGACTACATGTATTTAGAACAGGGACTACCTATCATTAACTGGTAATAGCCTCTTTCCAGTCTGGGCAGTACCTGATTAATAGTTACTATCGATGTTGATGTCTACCCTGACATCAAAAGTAGGTATTTCACTACTGTATGCTGATCAGATGCTGCAGGCCAGATTTGTCATGCTGCAACCCACCAGTATCCCCTGCTGTTGTTGCCATATTTGCCATTTTCAATTTTGGATTCACAATAAGAGAATCATAAAGTAGTTTGGGTTGGAAAGAGCCTTTGAAGGTCATCCAGTCTAACCCCCTGCAATGAGCAGGGACACCTTCAACTGGAACCGGTTGCTCAGAGCCCTGTCCATGCTGGCCTTGAATGTTTCCAGGGACGAGGCATCTATCACGTCTCTGGGCAATCTACTTTCCTTGTGATAGGACACATTGGTGACCCATTTCTGCACACCATTTCAGTGGCTGGCGGTGACAATTTTCCCCAACAATGAACAGTCATCACTGAGAAGCAATGGGCACTGACCAGTAAATGCAAATTGCACTTACTGCATAGCAGCTCACCACCAGGGTATAGTCTGTGTAAGCTCTTATTTTGGGGCAAAGAGATGTAGGAATCTGTCACTGGTTCCTGCCAGCTATAGGTCCGTAAGTATTTTCTGCAGTGAGTTTGTGATTCACAGCAGCTCATCAGCAGCGATAGTTTATTAGTGAAGTATGTAGTGACTTCAGATAAAAAGCCCTGGGGGTGAGAAGGGAGAAGATAGGAAGTGTAGTAGGAAAATGGGATTGTGTAGCTAGAAGAGAGAATCAGGTAGCATTTTTTTTTTCCTAAGACACAAGATGTAGCAAACAGGTTTTTGAAGTAGGAGAGAAGAAAGGAGATAGGAAGAGAGATTACAGAATGGAAATTTTAGATTGAATTTTTAAGTGGCTCATCCTCTTCCTTTTCCTCATGCACTCTCCTTTAATCTAACAAATGTCTTAATATTGCTGTGGCTGAAATCCACTTAATAGTTGGTCTCTGAATACTCATGCAATTTCAGGGAAGTAATTCCTGAAACCTAGTGGGAGATTCAAACTTAGTTCATATGGGCCTACAGATCAGTCACTATATCCCAAGGAATGCTATTTTCTAAAGGGTGGGAGGAGCATTGGTGGGTGGCTTGACTGAAGATAAGTATTAAGAATAGATATGATGATGAGATTTGTCCTTGTTGTACTATAAGTGCACAGAAAGAATAGCAACAGCAAACCTATGAAGTTGGATATGTAGAGGGAAATCAGAACATTTAGCAACTATTTTCTCTCATAGAAAGAGTAGGAAAATTTATTAAAAGTAGTACCTTACTGATGGCTCCATATAGGCAGATGGAAGAGTATAGTAATTTGTTTAGTGGGGTTTTTTTACTTCATTTTATGAGGTTAGCAATAATACTTCAAATACTGCAGTGATACAGAATAATAATGTGCAAATGTTTGCATGAATTAGTGGCCCTTTAAAATGCGTCCTGACGCTACAGAAGCAAGGCAGGCATTTATTACATTAGTCCTCACTACTGAGGAGAATTTCACTTGATGCATAAAAGATCCTTTTGTAGCCTAAAATAAATTTTAAAGAGGGAATGACTAGAAGTACAAGAAATTGTTAGAAATGCAATGAAATAACTCTTAAGAAATCAGCAAAGTGTGAGTTTTATTTAAATTGTACATTCAGTTCATTCCTATTCTCTAGGTATGTAACTCATATATAAACCCAATATTATCCCAATTACAGTGTCATCACCTTTAATTCTCCTTCAATGGGAGCTAGTTATTTCTATGAATTTGGGAGTGAAAAATCCTGTTCCTTGCACTCTGCCCAACAGTTCTTTGGGTTGGGCAGAGTGCAAAGATTTGAGCAGGAAACCTTTGCTTCTGTGTACTGAGAATCTTTCCTTAGCCTATCCAAAGTACATTTTGTATTTTTCTGTAGTGTTTTCAGCCTGCTATAATTGTAACCTTTTAGAAATTGGTGTTAATATTCATTCTTTTAGGGTATGGAATCTTATGTCACTCCTTAAATACCTCTTGTGGTTGGACATGCTATTTAAAAGCTGGGGCTTGCTAATAAAGTATGGTATGTGAGATGTCAGTTCATTCTATTTTAGGTTTATAAAAAATACCTTTTCAGTTCTACAGTATTTGAAAACATTTGAAAAATGTTTACCTAAAGACAATCACTACATATTTCTGTAGAAAATGTTTCAAAGACATTTGCTTTTACAAAAATATTAGGTTTTAGGGAGACAAAATAACTCTTCCAACTCCATCTAAATTATTTTTTTTGTTAGTGCTACTTTCAGAGGACTCTGGAAGTGTTTAGATGTCCACATAATACATTTGATGTGTGCCTCACTTTAAACTTGGGATCAACACAACACTTTTTTCCTCTCTTTTTTTTTTTTTTTTTTTTTTTTTAAATGACTTTCCAAATAAAATGCAGTAGTTAGGTTTTTGCTTACTGACTGAATTCCTTAATTTTCAGGCCATGCCATGGAGGATCAGACTGGTTGTCCCTCAGGGTCTTTTTTTAACAGTAGACAGCATCAGAGGGAAATTCAGTGAAAAATGAAAAGCTCCAAAATGGAAACATTGCAGCGTTTCCTCTGAACCTGTTTTTATCCCATATTTCTTGTAGTTAAGTTATTCATGAGAAAGCTTATTTTTTTTTTTTAGAAAAGAAATATATTTATACATAAACATTGCCCAGTGTATCAGTCATTGGTCTTGTTATTCATATAAATACCTAAAGCTCCTTCGAATCTGGCTGGGTTCTTAGCTGCAGTGACATCTTGAGGGAATATGACAAAACATGCTTCCCAACACCAACTTTCTCCTTTCCTGGGAATAAGATACTTGTTATTGTGAGAAGGTAGTCACTATGGATCTCTGGCTCTCATAGACCTGATCAAATACCTTCCTACCAAAGTGGCCAGCTTCTTATTCCCTGGGACAGAAAAAATGTGTTTCTTCCTCTGCATTCTATTAATAGTGTTTGGATTCTAATGGATTGGTCTTGAGGAATTGAATTCATACCTGCTGATAGCACCAGCTCTGGCTTGATTCAATCAGCCATACAGATCATTTATGGACCATGGGCAGCCTCAGGGCAATGCTTCTTCAAAAATAAGTAAAAAACTATGATATGAACTATGTATAAATCCACATCAGACTTATAACAGGTGGGCTGAAGTAAAAGTAATTTAGAAAAAAGATTAGTGTTCCTTTCAGGAATATGCAGATTAATGAAGTAATTAGGACAGAGGGCCAGATCCTCAGGGCGTTGCAAATCATCATCACTTAGCTGAAGTTACTGAAGCTATGCTGATTTATAACACCTACAGAATTGATCCAGTAGCAAATCCTTAGTGATAAGGTTGGTGTTTTCTCCTCGTAATAGAGCTGCAGGAATCCAGGATGACAGTTGGTTTGAGGGGAAAGTTCAGAATACAGATAAAAGACAACATGCATATTTAGAGCAATGTGGGGAACTTAAGACTGCAGAAGACCTTCTGGAGCTTCTGTGTTCAGTTCCTTTTTACTGTTGCAAGCAATGACATCTTATCATGCCATTCAAATTTTTTCTTAGAAACAAAAAGTGGTTGGATGAGGCAGGATGGTATTTTAAGCACACACAGCTTTACTCTGAAAAACAGATTGAATGCTGCCCTCTGGTTTCTTTTATGATCATAATTTCATCTTTCATCTCCAAAAGGAAGGAAATTGTACATTAAAAAGGTGCTGTGTATGTCTGTGGGATCTATATAGACGGCCTATGTTTCTAGAACAGGTAGCATTGAGGAGCATGATAGAAAGACACAGGAAGTTGACTTAGTGCTTTGTAGAGCAGTATGAAGCTTCACTTAACTTACTACCTGAGGTATCTGCTCATCTGGGAATGGTCAGCACACCCCAGTTCTCTGTGTTATGTCTACTGAGGGAGGAGTTTGGTCTACCTAGCCTTTAGTGCTGGCAGCAATATGCAAAGCCAGAAGGACAACAGCTTGGCTTACAAGTAGCATGCTGAGTCTGCAAAGACCAGATAGATTGAAAGACTGTCTATTGACTTGTAAATTCAGGAAATTTGATAGTGAATCCTGTGGTGTACTGAAAATGCAAAAGTGTTCTGTACTGTTTATGAATGCAATTTACAGAATAGGATTGCACTTTGGATGAAAATCAGCTTTTTATGCAGAAGTTCTGAATAAACTCTTGAATTTTTTGATTAGTAATGAAGTGTAACCTCAGCTCCACAAACATTTGAAATTGTGTGTTATTGTTTTTAGCTGGAGTTTTTTACATGCTTCAGATACCAGAGGAGTGCATATATGACAGTGTGGTGTGCAGGGGGGAAGATGTGAGAGAAGGAGAGAAAGGAGAGCATTTTTTATCTTCCAAAATGCTGTTCCTGATTACTGATAGGGAAGATATCATGGATAAGCATTTGGTGTTCATTCCCTAAACTCAATTTTTTTAATTTGAATTTATCCAAATTTTCATATCTCCAGAGAAGAATGAAAATGAACATTTTGCTGAGAAATGTGTTATAATATTTCTAGATGTATTTTTTTTTTTCTTACTAGCTTTGAGAGTCTCTGATGTTTTTCAGAGTCAGTTATGGTACCATCAAATCTTTGCAAGGCAATGTATACAGAAATTGACTGTCATGAAACACTAATACAAGTTATCAAGTTTGTTGTCTTTCCAAACCTGCATGTTCTTATTTTCTTTATCAAATACAGCATATTGTGAATGAGAGCTGCTTTATTTATTCAACTAAATTGTTTTGAAACAATAAGAATAACAAAAGATTTCCATGAGTGTTTTGATGGAAAACTATTATTTGCTCCTCCTAAGAAAACACTGACTCTCCTGTGGCATTACAAATTACAAAGTTACATTTTAAATCTGGAGCTAAATCATATTAACACTAAAGATAACTTGCCTATGGTGAACAGGTTAAAACATCTTAATATTTAACTGGCGAGTTTTGGGATTGTGGGTTCAGGGTTTTTTGATTATTTTGGGGTTTTTTTAGTTTTTTTTAAAGGACAAAGGTATTTTTGCTGGTTTTTTTTCCTTGATTTGTTTTCAGAAATAGGTCAAAGAATTCAGGTCATGAAGAAGTTCATAACAATATCTGATAAATCAAGGGTTTGAGACAGGACACTGTCACTTGAAGGAATCACATAAATTCAGATGATATTTTAAGTATCAGTAGTAGTGCATGTGTTCACTGGCTTAGTATTCTTGAGGAAGTTGCACAAGAGGAAACAAACTCCTCCAAGTCTTTAGGAAAGTGGCAGTGTGAAGGAGCTTCAGAGGAATATGCGCTAATTTTTATAGTGCTACTTCCATTCTCATTTGCATTCATCACTTTTGAGAATTAGTTGGGGAATGAATTGTGTTGTTTTTAAGGAGCACACACGTATGAAAATAAAATTTGGATGATAAAATCTAAATTTTAAAACTGTTTGCTAGCTATAGTATTTGATGGGAAATAGTACATGTTAAATCATCAGCAACACCCAACAGTTATTTTAATATATTGCCCAATAAAGGGCACTTTTTAGACATACTATGCAATAAATATAAAATTGATAAGCTTGACTTTTTCATATATATGTGCATATTCTCACTACTATCGACTATTATCAACTCCTTTTTCATAGTCGTTTCATCAATGTAAAGCTATTCTGGTCCACTGGAAGACATACAAATTGTCCTCAATTCCCCTGACTAGTACCCATCATCGAGAGTCTGTCTGTGGATGTGCTTCTGTCTGTGCTTGATGCCATGCAAGACAAGAGCTGTAGTGGATCCACTGTACATCATCTGTGGTACAGAAGTTTTGGCACTGCTGATATCAACAATTCTTTTTGAACAGCAGAATTTAATGTGTATGGAGATGCTCTGTCCAATTGCTTTGTGATTATCTTGATTTAAGCAAAAAAGATTGAATTAACCAGTACAAAACTGGTGGTGTTGTCCTAGGGTGACTTTATGATGCCTGTATCCCCAATCGTCTGTCCTGCTTGTGATGTATATTGAGTTCTGTACCTTTAAAACAGTCTGACCGTGAACGAGGAGAAGAAAAATACGTGAAGTTTTTGTTTTGAAAATACTGCCGGACTCCCACGCATTCCTCTCCTGACTCNTGGAGAAAAACATGTGAGCAAGTCAAAACCTCAAGAAGAATTAAATTAGGGTAACCAAAAAAACAAAACCAGAGCAAAAGAAAATTAAATTTATTGACTCCAAAACTTTAAAAAATGTGCTCTTGTAGATATTTGAATTTAATACCATGTTTAGTAGGAGATTTAGAGCAAGTTATTCAATGGAGTCACTATAGTAAATGGTGATGTTAAATAGATTAAGGAAAATAAAAATCTGGAAGAGTCTTTACACAGACTAAATTTTCATTAAGTCCTTAGAAATATTTCTATTTTATTCTTTGTTGCAATTTACGATTTTATGTTTCTTTTAAAAGATAGCAGCTGAACAGTTGGGAAAAAGCTTGTATTTTGCATTGATCTGGCCTCTGCATTTTTTCTCAGGTGTATATCTGCAAAGAGAACATTTACCCCTTTTCTGGGAGCAGTGGACATTGAATAGGAGGAGAGAGGGAAGGGAAAATTTAGGACAGATGATGGGACTTGCCACATAACAGAGACTTGAAATTTGCTGGGCAGAGCAGGGAGCAGAGGTGCAATCAATTGTAGGAAGGACGAAGGAAAAGGGTTCTCTGTTTTTTTCCTATTATTTTTCTTCCCTAAGGGACAGTCGCTACTATCACATTGTCTGTAATAGGCAAGCTATTGTAAGCTGGCTGATCTGAGAGAAAACATGAGGAAGAGACACAGCAGGCCAGAGAGAGATTTGTCAGTAGTCTTTTCTTATTTTCTCATTTCTGGAATTTTCTCATTTCAGAGGGTTTTTTTTCCATGTTATGTATCTGATTTTCCAAATTAATCTCTAATACAGCTCAGTCCAGAGAAAAAAAAAAAAAGAAAGTATAGATAAAAAAGGAAAAAAACCCCCAAAAGTCATATTATGAAATACCTGAAATTCAGAAATATCTGAAAGAGAATCAGCAGGTTTGCTTCCAAATTGTTGCTGAATCAAGTCTTGTCGTAGTCAAAAAATAAATAAAATAAAAGAAGTTATTAGAGATGCTAAGCAAAATTTTCCAGATGGCAGAGCCTCAGGAACTTCTAGCCTGATTACAAGCAGTATGAATAACTGACTCTGATGGTTACCAAGACAGCAGCCACCACATTTGGTGACCTTTCCTTATCATCAAGTGGGTTTGTTGTAGATGTTAATGGAGAACGCAGGCAGACTTACCACCAAGGCCAGTGTTTTGGGGCACTTCAGGTTTCCCATGGGGAACTGACACTGAAGGGTTTTTTTTTTTCTTTGATAAATGGATTTTCGCCTGAGACTTTGGGGTGGGTGGCAGGGTATTATCTTGGCATCTATCCTCAAAAATCCATTCTGTGTTAGCCAGTTTGTTCCTATGTGTAGTGCATGAGTTAATCAGGAGCAACCAGGCACGTATGATAAATGCAGTGACAAGCATGATAACTTGGAAGGTGTTTTCAGCATGTGGCATTTAGATATTTTGACAGTGTACATACAACTGTTTTGAAGTACCTTACGTAATGCACTGTGGAAACAGACACTTAGTAAGGAAATATCTAGGGTAATGACAAATAAAGGTGAGTAATTTGGTCCAAAAATATCTCTGACAAAACCTAACATATCACAGTGTATGGGTAGATGAATATTCTAAGAATAGGACTGTCAAGTCAGAATGCATGTGGATAGCTCTCTTCCCATAAATGCTGGATCTAGGGAAACTTTCTCAGAGTTCTGCTCTCACTGGACCTGACCTTTTTAAGACTGAAACATACCTAAAATTCCTAATTCTTCTACCTCCCTGTGCACTACCTCCAGTAATTTCATTAGTGCAGGCAGCTCTCTGACAGGTATTTGAAGTAACAAGGTTATTTACCTCAGCTATATACACGACATCTAAACCATTAAATTAAGAATGGATTTTATGTATTTTCTTAGAAATGTAATTACATCTTCATTTAGATATAGACTAGCAATTAATGTGAATGAAAATGCAGGATGATTTTACATGATCTGCAGCTAGACAATTCAATGAGTTGGCTAGGGGATGATAATACATTCTCCATTTTTTTTTTTGTGTAGCATATTAGAATGAGTTTGTGGCTTAAAGCCTTTTTCAGCCATCATCTACAAACAGCAATTTTCATTCACTATGATTAGGACTGAGTTTGATATGAGATCAGCAGCTGATTCACTAAGTACCTTGAGATCTTTCCAGTGTCTTACTGAAACACTAAATTCTGTCCTTTCTAACTTTTGTCCCATCAGATGAGCTCACATTTTTGTTCTGTGTATGCATAGAGGCTTTTCCACTACTTTGTGCTTTTGTTAAGTCAATGGTACTCCCTTTTATATGTATGTATGTATGTCTATAAATACGTCTTTCTACTTACAAATGTCTTTTTGGTGCAATACTTTGTACATTGACTGACATTTTGTCTCCAGAATCTAAAGATAATTCATGCCATGGAAGAGCTGAGCTCAGGTCGCACAGTATGTGTATACATCTGTTTTAAATTGCTTGATACTCAGAAGGGATGCAGAGCCTTTCCTGCACCTTCCATGTAGCCTCAAGACTGTAGCTGAATTGTAATAAACTTGAAATTCATGTTTTACAGAGAATTTGTCAAATTATCTTTATATTTGAATTCCAAATTGGATCGGTCATACAGAATATTTTTTTTCCTGCAGTTTGTATTTTAAAAATATTTTGAAAGATGGGAGTGAAATTTATAAAAGGTTGACAGTAACAGGGAAATCTGTCATGACATTATTTTATCATATTTTCCAGTTAGCCTATATTTCATACTTTTTTTTCTGTATGTCATAACATTTTTTACCATATGAATATTCATTACACTTATTCTTCCAGTTTATTTTATTATAGCTTGTGATGTTCAAAGGAAAAAATTTATTTTGGGTATTCAAAGTTTTGATTGTCTAGACTTTTTTTGGTATGTAAAATCAATCTTACCGAAGTCATTAGCTCTACTTTGTTTGAAGGTAATTGTTGTTCTTTTTTATTATATATATCTATTATTGTATTAATGAATATAATTTAGATTATTGAACCTGATAATTCTTTGGGTGAGTTCACAGCAAGGGCATTTTGGGCTGAATGAGAAGTTGTAAAACTTTAGTCAATAAACCAATTAATGTGTCAACAGTGTACACTATTAGGCAGAACCGCAATGCTGATCATACAGCACTCTTTAATGTTTAATCTTGAAGAGGAATAAGATATTACTCTCATTTTTTTATTTGTGATTTTAAAATAAATAATATGAGAGTAGTGGAAAGTAAGAGCAAGTTTCTTCAAGTTATTCTTTCAAATAAATCACTTTTGAATAGGTCCTAGATTTAAAACAACAACAACAACAACAAAGATAAACAAAGAAAATAGTGTAATTTAAGAGATTGCTTCAGCTTCTTAAAACGCAATTTGTTTAGGAAATTAAATGCCTATTACAATGTTCTGAGTGCTATCAATGGAATTAAGTGAGGTTTTTGTTTTCAGGAAATGACAAACTGTGTTGCAGACTATGCCACACCCTGCAATTTCTCTCCCCCCTTGTTTTAAGATTAAGAGCCTCAAGTATCATTAACAATCAAGGCAGGCTTTCCTACAGGAACAGTATCATTACAAATAAGTAGCTTAGCACTCTGTGCACGTTAATGCACAGAACAAATCCTAGCACTGATTTGCGAGCTCTAAAACCCATTAGAGCACAGGCCCCAAAAGGGGCAAATCACTGAAATGTACTAATTATCGGTCAGGCTCTTCAGAAAGACTTTGGGTCAGTGCCAAGCATTTTTAACATTTTCAGTAAGTTTAGACTGAGTTTTCTGTTTGGTTCCTTCAAATAAACTTGTAGGTAGAGAATTTGTTTCATGTGTGTGTATATTGAAACCTTATGGATTTATGTGAGGATTTGTGTTAAAAGACAATCCGTATTTAGTGAGTTCCAGAGTATTGATGGGATAGGAAGGGCTATCACTCTGTGCCATTTCTGAAACATAAATTTAGCCTGTGCTTGGGTCTTGAACCTGGCCCGGGTTGTATAACCATTGTTACTTGCCTGTCTATTGTTGAGAAGCTGAAAAGCAGTCAGTATAAAATAATAAATGAGTAAATATTTACACCAATGTCATGCCTGGTGCACTGCAGACTGTCTGGGGCGGGGAGCTTCTCTGTGAAAAATGGACAACATGTGAATTTATGGCTCTGTCAGGTCATTCTCATGTCTAAGGGAATGGGTATAGTGGTTATCGACCAGCAGAGAATTTATATCTGAGATTGACTATCGTTTTTCAGTACAATGGATTGTTTCTCACACGTATCATAAATAATGTTCAGCTTTTCATTCAAACTGATGAGTACACCAAAAAGTTGTATTTTCTGCTTTTTTTCTGCTTGGTGTTCAAACAGTGATGACATCTTGCCACTTTCTTCTGCTGCTTTTGTATCTATGAGGCCTGAGAGAGAAAAGAAGATAAACAGCTATAGAAGTGCCGACTTGCTTATTTTTTGTAAGCAGCCAGAAGCCATCTGTTAAAGGATGTGTACTGACACTGTCTCTCATCCTGGCTGAGTCAGTGGTGATGGGAATGGTTCTCTACACTTTGGCATCTCAGGTTGAAAATGTTCCAGGAAGGTGGTAGAAATTGAAGCTTCCACTAAGTAAATGGGATGTTCATTGGCTTCAGTGAAACTTAATGTATTTTTACAGTACAGGAGAGGTTGGCAGGGGTTTTAAAGTACATATTCCTTCAAATAAGCTGTTCATTCATGTAGGAGCTGACAAAAGCGACCACTCATGATCAGGTAAATTTGTTCTATCTAACTAGAATAAATCCATCATTTACCCTTTTGGTGAGAGGACCACAGTCCTGCACTACGCTTTCTTTCATCTGTGTTTGTGGGAGCAGGGGAGAGTGGGAGAAGACAAGGTACTTCAAATAGTCATAAAAATTCACTGTAGGCTTTTCCAGCCTACATTCTTCATTTGTGGGCTGACTGCACACAGGAATTAGTGGAAAATATTGACCATGAAACCTGTGGCTTTCTAAGTTTCACAGGGAAATCTGATGCCAGTATTAGGGATATGGAGCTTTTTCAGGTGTGACTATCCTGTCCTGTTCAGAGCCAAGGTAATATTCACTCCTTTTCTCTGCTAACCATGTTGAACCCCAGAGCTCTCTGCCCACTTAGTGCTTCTCTAGCAACTGTGGACTTTGGCAGGCCACACTGGGGACAATGCTGCAGCTTAATTCCCAATTTAGCTTGAAGCGAGCCAGCTTTGCTTTTGCTAGTAGCGTAGGCACAGGAAGTGTGGTGGCAGCTATTTGCTGAAGTACTTAGAATGTCCTGGATTGGGCAGTCCTTAATGGACTGATATAATGGATACACTCTCACATCAAATGTGAGTGGTAGGAAACTGTTGTACAGTTCACACCACAGCAGTAATAGGTCTCCTGGGGATTTGCACCTCACGATATGCTGAGAGCTGGGCATGACTTCTTTTTTTGCAGGGAAGGGATTGGTTTTGGTTAGTGTGGTCTTTGGGGGGTGGGGGGTGGTGTTTCTTTGGTTAATTGGTTGGGTTTTTTGGGGTGTTGTGTTTCTTTTGGTTTTCTCTTCAGCTTTATTCTCCCTCAGAACAAAGATGTACCCATTCTTAAAATGCAAACTATATGCTACTTTGTTCCTTTCAGGAAGAAAATTCCTTTCTACTGATTTCCAATGCTTTACCTGTACTATAATACAAGTGGAAGTACTGCATGGGTTTATGTTACAATTCATTCCTTTTCATAATAAGAGCAAGTTTGATTTACAAAGGCCTGAAGTGGATAAACAAATTTATTTCTTAATATTTATTTTGGTTTATTTTATTATTCTTCAGCTGTGTTTTAACTGCTCTGTATTAATTTGGACTTTTCCCCCTGTGTCTTTGTGAAGGCAGATTGTAGTTGCAGTTGTAGTAGATCACCAATCAACGCTAAAATATTTTGCCTGGATTTTGAACTCTTAATATCAGGGTTGAAGGATATTTGGATTAGGTTTGGTTTGAATTATTTCTTCCTCGTGTTTGAGGGGAATACAATTAAGGCTGAAACAAGATCTTTTTTGCTTAATAAAGAGAGAACAGTGTATCCAATATGTGTACCTTTATTCTCAAAGTCTCAGAAGTGAATTCATTAGAAGGGAAGCTAAAGTAGTGATTTGATGATAAGGCAGCATGCTTCCACATGGAAGATTTAAGTTCATATTTACAGCTTTTTCTTCATGCTTTGGAGCAGTTGCTAATCAGAAGGCATAGTATAATTTCTTAACAGTTTTCCCCTTGTTATACACTGAATTGCAGTAATGGAAAATGGATGCAGAGCCTCTGGTCAAAGAAAGAAACCTATTCAAGAGTTCCTGCACTGAACACCTCCTATCCCATGGCGAGGGACCATGCTAATAGAAACACTGAAGAAGTGCAGGGTGACACCACTTCCGAATGCAGGTCTGATGTTAGCTGTGTGAGACATTTTTATGGTTGGATTTGGGGTTTGTTTTTATAGTATTTTCACTTGAAAAGAGAACTTAACTGTAGCTGAGCAGTAATACTTCACCAGGCTTTGCTTGCTGTAGCCTGCTAGGCATAGTTCCCCCGGGAACAGCATACTCCCCTCAGATGCCTCTGAACAGCCAAGGTTTCTTTTCCTTGACCTATGGATTTGATCCCAATCTACAGGGATCCTGGAGCGCAACTGATACTCTCTCCCTTGATCCATCTGAAAGCGTATCATGTTCCTATACAGCTGGTGGGCTTAGACAATGTATACACATAAAAGGCTCAAATAGAAATCACTGACCTTGTTTGCTTATTCTAGCATGGTCTTTTTTATCCATTATGAAACTGAGATCAAATGCACAGTGGTGCTGAAAGCAAAAGTCCTGTCATGGACAGCCAAGGGGATGTGTGTGTCCAATGAGGAGGATCAGCAGAGGAGTTGCACCTGACTAATGTGAGGCAGAATTAAATATGCCTCAAGCTCCCATAAATGTGAGTGACAAAGAAGCCTTGCCATTCTTTGTGAGCTTCTTCCTTTATGAATTGGTGTACTTTTCACAGCATAGTACTTCCTTTCTGTATCCCCTATGCCAATGTAGGTTTTATGTCTAATCCTTTGGATTCTATCCGTGTGTCTAAAATGCATCCCATAAGCTCAGTGAGAGCTTACATCCAGTATTTTGAATAAGCTAGTAGGATTTCTTGAATAGTACTTAATTTGTAAGACTTTCCACGCATGGTACGGTGGTCAAAATTGTATTGATAGCCCGTGAATTTCTCAAGAGAAGAAAGATTATGTGTTCATGATTTTCACAGAAAAATTATTCTCCTTTCTGCTGATATTTGCTTGTGGGTTGGGTTTTTTGTTTGCTTCCCACTAAAAAAGGTTGCATATTTAGAGATGGCTGCAAGAATGTATATTTTTAATCTTATAATAGATATGTTGTTGTGCCACTCAAAAATTATCATTTTTGCTGTGATAAAGCAGAAATCTGGTGTTCAGTCTCTTAACTTCTTTAAGGATTTTGAATAACCCTTGGTAGCTCACTTATCTCTGTAATTAATTTCACATCTGTGGAGTAAAAGTGATTCTTACTTTTTCTCTTCCTTATATATCACTGTTAAATAGATGAGAGAAAGATTTTTTAAAAAAGAATATTTCTATTAAACAAATTGAGCTGGCTGTATCTTATCTGTTTTTTCAGTTAATCCTCTAATTTGCCCAAATGAGATTATTAAAAGTAAGAAAGTCCTTTTTCACTGTTATAAAAGAGTAAGGAGAAATAATTTTTTAAACTATTATAAAAGTAGGAATCATTATTACCATTTTTTAAAAAACAGAGAGCTTTATTCTTGCATAAGTATGAGGACAAATCTTTTTTCTTTTCCCCTTTTCCAAAGTCATATTCACTTTTCCATTTGTGTCCCATTGATCAGTTTGGGATTTACACATAAAAACATAATGCTTGCTAAGATTAATGTGTATTTGCATTATATAGAGCAACAGACACATTTCAATGTCTTACATTCAAATTATAGCTCGGACTATTTTTATAGTTCTCCTTACTATGAAACTCATGCCATTTCATCCAGTGAGTAATTCAGTCTCTAAAGTCTGGCAAAGCAAATAAACCTCTAACAGCACAGTGAACAAGTGTTGTTCCATTCAGAGCAGCAGCATTACCTTTAAATCACTAATTTGTCTTTGCAGGGATTGATATAGATAAGTGCATTGTATTCAGTGTTGGTGCATATTGTTACTAGAATGCATTTCGGTAGCTTAGTATTTAGGTAGTTTAGTAATGAGTAAGAGAAAAGCAAATTTCTAGAATGTTGTCCCAAAACCTAGTAGGTAAATTGCAAAATAATCAAATATTGAGGTGAGATCTGGGAACATCTAATGATTTCTAAAATGAAGGATCTGCCCCAGGAGAACCTGGACACCTTCAGGGACTGGACACCTTCAGGGTTTGACAGCAGCTGAGAAGATGTAGTTTTATACCAGGACACCCATTTTTTTAACATAAAAATGTATTTTCTTTACTTATTAAAGTATAAAAAAGCACTTCAATTTCCAGTGTAGCTGCAAATATACATTTCATTTTCAACATATCTTTTCTTTTGCCTCTGAATGTGAACAAAAGTGGTTTCAGTGACTTTAACTAATGGAAATACTGCAAAGTAGGATTTGGATTATTATATAAATTCTTGATATTATTCTTAGAGTCTAATAAAAATACAAGAGCTAAACTTCCAAAGATCTTTCATTTTATTTGACAATAGCATATGCATATGCTTCAACTTCTAAGTTCTGGAGCATGCAAAATTGGGGCTTGATTATCTTATGATAAACACCTATTGTGTATTGCTCGGTGATCACAGCATTATTAATGTTATGTCTGCAGTAATGGCTATTAATGCTACTATAATTCTAAAATAAACAGAATAGAATGGTTCAGTTTGAAGGGACCCACAAGGGTGATCTAATCCAGCTGCCTGTTGGATTTAGCTTTCTGATATGTTTGGCTGATTCTGAGAGAACTGGGTAAATACTTAAAATAGGTAAAATCATTATCTAAGAGGTAAATAGTCATAAAATGATAGAGGTATCTACATTTGTCATGTATCTACAGATAGGATTTGCAAGAGATGAATTTCATAGTAACTCAAAATTCAGGACATCTACCTGTTGGCAAGGCCAAATTGCAGAAACAATTTCTAGCCAATTGGAAAAGAACAAATCCAACAGCAAACTCTTTACCTTGCACAGATCACAAAGTTACTCAACTATGAGCACTGAAATATTTTTTTGTTACATGCTGAAATAAAGATTTCCTAAAATTGGACAAGATATTGAAAGCTAGAGCTAGATTTGTTATTTTGAAATTTTAGGGAGATTTGTTTGTATAACAACTTATAAAAATTCCTGTTGTTTCTTATAGAAGATCAATCCTTGGCTTGTATTAGAGAAACAGTTTCAATTTTCATGCATGTCACAACCTTCCAAATCTTTGCTGCTTTAAAAGCAACCTCTTTTCTCTCCTCTCTCTTTTTTTTTTTTCCAAATTATTGTCATTTTTATTTTTGTCACACATGTTTAGAGTTTATCCTTTCACCTACAGGAATTTCTGTGATTCAAGATGGCACTGGAAGACTGTAAATTTAGATTGGATGTTAGGAAGAAATTCTTTATTGTGGGGTGGTTAGGATTTGGAACTGGTTGCCCCGAGGAGCTGTGGATGCCCCATCCCTGAAAGCGGTCAAGGCCAGGTTGGCCTTGGAGCTGTCTCTGCCCATGGCTGTGGAGTTGGAAATAGATGAACTTTAAAGTCCCTTCAAACCCAAGCCATTCTGTGATTCTATGATTCTACAATAGAAAACCAGCAATCTTAATTTAAAAGACAAGCGGAGGTGTTTTGGAAGGTTTTCTTCTTAAATTGATAAAGGAGCATTCAGACAATCCTTTCTGCTAGAATTTCTGTATAGTGCTGAAAGCTTAAACCATTGAAGCTGTTAAGAAAGTGGCTGTGACTATACCTGTGCAATGCAGAACTTTAAAAGCATAATCATGTGACTTTTTAAGATTTGTTGCTATTTGTAAGAAAATTATTTTAATTTCTTTTGTACTGATTTTTTTCTAACTTTTTAATCTAAGTTTGTGCTGGTAGCTGATTTTAGGTTCTGAGATTCTGCTTCAGTGTTATATACATTTTTTTGTAACTTTTAAAATCTACATTTCATATCATATTTGAATCACTTTTACTAAAATACAATTTTTTTTTTAATTTTATTTTTCTTCTGGAACAAATCAAAAAAGAAAAGCTTACTTTGAAATCAGCTATGTCCTAGTTTGATTTTCCTTTTCATAGTGAATAAAAGTAGAAGTAATATCTTAATAATTTTTTTGTTTGTTTTCTTCAGAAAAACATTTTGGTACAGAATAGGAGATTTAAGGAGATGCTTAGAAAACAAATATCACTGTAAATCCACAGATGTTCAGCAGGCTATTTGTTTGTAGAGCCTTTCAAGGCCGTACATTGAGACAGTGTGGATAGGTGGTGTCTCACCTGACTAGCATCTTTCTGGAGTAAATAATCTGAGACATTTTTCTTAGCAATGCTTGTGGAATGCTCTGTTGTGCAGGCTGAGAAACAGCATATCTTTGTTGCTCTAAGGGAAGCTGGAGGCAATCCTGTTGCATCAGATTTTGGAAAGACAATTGTATATGAGTCCAATATCACCTGCATTCAAAGTCAGGGATCTTTTGACTTTCAATTCCTCTTCCTTTTAGTAACTTCGATGGATTTGTTTACTGAGTCTTTTATCTCTGGCAACTTTTGAGATAGCATAATATTGTGTCACAAGCAAGTAAAAAATTTTGAGATGTGCCTCCAAGTGCTGGTCTGGCAAGTGTGTAAGTCAGTATCTGTGTGCAGTACAGACAGCTGGAGATGGAATTGTGGAAGCCTGTTGGTGCATACTGAGATCCTACACAACCATATAGAAGTTCTAATCCCTAGTCCCTAGTCAAGAGGAGAAGTACTATTGCTTTATAATAGTATTTTGCACTTTTTGTTTTGTGTTGTTTCAGTTGGTTTTGAGAATTAATTACACAAATATTTCAGTGAAGTGATTTTTTCAGCATCAGTGATCTCCTACACATGGACAAGCTTAAAATAGCTATTACTCTGGTTTGATGGACAGGAACATAGTAGGAAAACTTAGATTAGCTTGGAATTTCCAATTAAATAGTATGACAGTTAACTTTTAAGGCCAGTGACAATAACCCAGTGGTGTATTAACAGGAGTGGCTTCAAAGAATATGTGATATCTCATTTCAAATAATTGCCCCAATGTCATCTTCTCTATGTTTGCATATGTTGAGTAAAATTGAATCCCTTGATAGTTTGTCATTATTCATTCTTGTGGAAACTATTGGAACTGCTCTTACTCTTCAAATTTGGCAGAAGCCCTTATGCAGTTTAACAATGATATGATTTCATCACTGGTATGTTTTTGTTTATCAGTACTTTATCCTTGTTCTTCACTTCATCTCTAAATGATCGATTTCAGTAAGGTTTTGAAAAGTGGAAACTTAACATTGCTCTTTGGAGGGTTAATTCCTTCTGTCCCTTTGTCCTCTCTACCACATACAGTCTGAGATTTTTGAAATACAGCACTTGAAAGTGTTGCTGTGAGGCTTACACCATGCTGCCTGTTCCTTCTCTCTCTGTGGGAAGTCCTGTTTAGGCCTCAAGCATTGTCTCACATATGCACCAAATTGTCATTCAGAGCAAGAACACGATGGTCTACTATTGCTCAGTATTAGCTTACATTTTAGCATCTTTCAATTGGAAATGCTCTAATTCCTACTAACGTGGTGGGTATTTTTCATAGGATCATAGAAATTAGGATTCCTAAAAGCCAATTGCATTGTTAGCATCAGCCTCAGTTACAACAGGGATTTTCTAGACTGATCTGAAAAAGTGAAATCTCAAATCAAGCACCTTTTACCTGTCATTTCATTAGACTGGGGAGGGGTGTAAAATCTGTTTTTCCTTAACTTTTCTTTCTTTGATTTTTATATTTTTATATTTAGCCTTCAAACAGCTTTTGTTATGTGTCTTTTTTTAAGTTTTAAGACTTTGAGGGTTTTCAGCTTTCATCTTAAAAGTTGATATTGCAAAGGAGCATGTTAATAAGAGCTGAAAACATTATTAGATATTGTAATGCTTGGAGCAGGGATGAGATATATATTTTCCTGCCTTCAGGGGAATTTACAGTTACTATTGTCAATTAAATTAGTCTGCATGTGTATTTTAATGCATAAAAAGTTTTATTTAAGGTACATGTGCTTTCACAATATATGAAACAGTATTCAAAACTATCAGCTATTAGTCAATATTTTAAGGTTGTCATATATTCCAAATTTTCTAGTGCTGCTGAAATGAGATAATTTACAAGGCAATTTGCAGTATGGCATAAATATACAGCATTCATCAGATAAAAATGGTTGCTGAGGAATTATACCATATTTGGTTGCATTAACTTTTTTGCCCTTTACCTAATGGCATAAAAATGCTTCTGGAATGAAAATAGTTCTTTTCTTGAAATATATCCTCCATTAATATTGCTTGTAATTTCTGTTATGTATCACCAATTATATCTTGGCACTTAGCCTGTCATGGTGGATATGCTGTTAGAGTTGCAAAACCATTTAATCTAGAAGACCTGGTGGCCTGGAACAGTGCATTACATTTGCAGCAGAGAGAGAGAGAGAGAATTTAGGGAGAAATGCAATTTTCCAGAAACTCTTGCTAATGGAGATTGGATGCCTACCAGAAATGATGCTACGGAGATCTGAGGTATGAGAGCAACAAAGAGAGAGACCTTCTGCTCTGTTGCCATTCATGCTGTAACCTGCTATGACAGTTGTCAACATTGCCCTTTCTGATTTCTCCCAGTTGTATTCCATTTATTATAAGCACATCAAAGAGATGCCTGCTGGGGAATCCAGAGGAGAGTCACTGCAGGAGGCTGGCTAACAGATTTAGTCAAAAGTATCCTTGCCCCCTGCTATGAGCAATATTTTAATGAGCACTTCACAACAACAAAATCAAAACAGGTATGCTCCTTGCTTTCAGTGGAGGGAAGAGGTGAGAAGAGTGGACTTCCAAAATGCATCACATGTTTTTTTTGGAGCTAGAATCTGGACCCCTGTCTTTTTGTTTTGTTACAGTGAGCAGAGTGTAGAATTAAGTTAAAGTTAATTACCAGTTATGCAAGATGCATGATGCTTGAAAGCAAACACTGCAAAGTATTCTTACTGAGTCGACAAAGATTTTTTTTTTTCATCTTTGAAAATAAGAGGTAAGAAGGCCTGTATCTAATCAGGGAATGGGTGGGGTTTTGTTGTTTATTTGTTAGGGATTTTTTTTTTTTTTTAATTTTAAAGGGAAGATACATATTACTAAAGCAATAGACAAAGGGCAACATATGAATCTCAAACTGTTTTGTGGAATAAAGATAAAAAATTAGCGGAATAAACCAATATAAAGTCTGTAATGTATTAGAAATGTTTAAATAAAGATAGTAATTCTACATACAAAATACCTGAGTGACTTTCTTTTGTTGGTTTGGAGAAGGGATAATTGTGCCCTCTACCAATACAACCTCTTGAAACTCCATTTTGCAAGAGTGGAAAAACATATGTAGTAAAGAATCACAAACCATTCATTAGAATGAAGCATTTTCTTGTGTGAAAGCAGCTGATCAGATCTGTGGTACATGTTTTTGGGAACAACTAAAAGGACACTTCTGAAAAGTAGATTGTATCCTCCATTGAAGCAATGGGGCTTCGTGGTGAAGTAATTTTCCAAATATCGTGCAATGGTTGCTCAGAGGTATGTTATCCAAACTCAGGTAAAACAACTAAATGACTACCAAATGGACTGCTCAAAATGCAGACACGAACAGGAGAATCATTCACTGAAATACCAAGAAAATAGCATTACCTGGTAAAGGGCTATGAAGTTTTGTTATATTTTGAAAATCTAGTTAATTGTCAAAAGTATAGACACACATTAATCCCTAACACACATTTCACAGGCACAGACTTAATTATTTAATTTCTGAGCCACAAAATTATTCTTCTATTAATGTCCTATATACTTCTTATAGATCAGTGCCAGTCTTTTAGATTACTCACTAGAGTTTACAGAATCTGTTGTTCTATGATCCTAATTTAATTTCATTTTCAAAGAGAAACGGTAGGAGCCCATCACCAGTACACTAATATGGGGCAAGCTGTTACTAATATCAAATCAGAATTCATTAAAACGTGATGCTGGAGATATCAATCCTTTATTAAAGTCAGGCTATCCCAGTGTATTTCTGTCAATGAAGAAGGTGAATAGTTCACTCAGGATTTCTAGTGCAGTTGCTCTCATAATTAGCCTACAGGAGGTTGAATGTCAGTTTGTTACATATTTATGCCCCAGGGGTCTGAATATTTAGTTTAACATATCATATAATGGACCCTTCCGTTATATCCTGCCTTGTTTCCAGTGTTTCCTTTTCCTCCAGTGAATAAGGAAATCTCTTTTTTACTTGCCAGAAAGCCTCTTTTTATGCAAACCGCCATTATTGAAATGAAATTGATCAGTCTCATTTTTTCACTTTTTTTGGGTCCTACTATGACTTTTAAGCTTGAGAGAAAACAGACAGCTGGCTTTGTAGCTTGTAGGAGTGTGGATATCACTGAAGTCTAGATAACATTAATGTGACTGGGAGTTAATTTGCTTGTCTACGTGCTCTGCATTGTGGGGTGCATCTTTAGGTAAAACAGTTGTGCTGGAAAAGCAGTCTGCCTTCAGAGCTGGGTAGTATGAGTAAGAGGAGACTAGAGGATTCACAGCCAGAATAATTTCTAACTGATGCTATTAAACCTTGATTTAGGATATTTCTGCACAGCTTGGCCCATGCTCACAAAATGAAACTGGTGGACTGTGCTGAGATCATAGTCAGTGATTAAACATTTATAGTTAACGTAGTGTACTATGGTATTGCTGCTGCCCAGAGGCAAAGCATTGTAATGCAGATTCAGTATTGCTGCTGCAAGAACTCTAAAACAAAAGGGGACATAGAGTCTCTTCTTTGGTACTGGCTCCTGGCTGTTCTCAAACTACAAGTGTTCCTCTCTTTATTTTAGTAGGAGGTCAGGGGGAAAGGTAAATGAAGGCTGCTAATAATGCTTCAAACTTACACTTTCCATCCTTTGTCTCTCCCTTGGGTCTGTCCTCTGCTTTAAGTTTACTCCTATGTATATTAGGTTATTCTGCTTTTGTAAACTGGTTTAGGTAATTAAATTCTGCAACCCTAATGAAAGCCTGAAACCCTATATAGCTGTGTTAGTGGTGATGGTCCAGTGGAAAGACAGGTAGATTAACTAGAATGTGTGCTATTACAAGGCCTGTAGACTTTAGGATTTTAAAAGCATTCCTGTCATATCTGCAACCACTTTATGTGTATATATGACAGTCATGTTTAGAATGGGTGTGTGTGACTTGTTTATTTTTAAGTGATTGTAAGAAATCATTTCTTGACTGCCAACAGCAGCTGGTATTATTCAAGAGTCCCGTGTTTTGCTTTGTTTGTATTTATTTGCATACCAGAGACTACTGTTTGCATAATAAAACCACTTCTAGTTTAAATCCCTGTATGGCTGATTGCACACACATCTCACCATGGTACTTTTATTGTGCTGTCCTGAGATCCAGTTCAGCGTTCTTTCTCACAAAGTGTTGACTTAGTAATGTTCATTGTTTCTGAAGAAAATAGTAGGCTCATGGCAAAATGGTTTTGGTGCTAAGGGTCGTAATTGTTATGCTTTGATTTTCCTGATGCTGACAGGTTGGGGGAAGAGGAAGTGAGGAAGGGACTTAAGGACATAGATCATCACATCTTCACGATGCACATGGAACAGTTATTATAAGCAAGCAGTAGTTTACTGCAATAAATGACATTGAGAAAAGTACTTGTCTGCTAAAGACTCTTAGAAGAGAAAATTCTAAGATGAGTTCCCATGGGATGTACAGAAAATACTTAAACCTTTTTTAGTCTGCATTTATGCTACGACGTTTGAAACCACTTTGTAAACATGTATACTATGTGCTTATACATAACCTGTGTTATGATTAGCTAGTGCCATACTTGAGCGTAACAATTAATGTGATTTTAAAAGAAATACCTGCTGGGGAGGCACCTAAAGCAGGGGTAATTGTGCATTGGTAAGTTGTTAATTCACATGTAGCTGAATATAAGCATGTCTGAAAGCTGAGCATGACCTTTTCTCTGAAAAGGACTGGAGATTTTGACTGGTTTGTTAGAAGAAACATGGTCCAGTTGGTCCCTGTAAGAGATAAATGGCACATTCTCAGATGTGCTACTGCTTTCTTAACTGATATTTGTATTTTCATGAAATTTAGCTACCCTAAGAGTGCCAACCATATTTCACAAGCCCATGACTCATAGCAGCACTTGAAAAAGGGAAGAACACAGTTATTGTCCAGTAAAATACAATTAAAGGCAATATTTTGTTTTAATGCAGAATTTTTAAAGTAGGGATGACCTTTAAAAGTTGTATTGTCTTTTTGCTAGCTTAAAACAATCTATATAAGTCTGATTTGTCACAGCCCAACATCATCAGTTGAGGAGATTTGTGAAACTTCTTGCTGTTGCTTATCTTGTTGGTTTTTATTTTGTTTATTTCTTTCTGCTTTTGTGTTTATCCTATCATTCAACATGAAGACAACTTAAGCATCACCCACTGTGAGGAAAAGGGAAGAAGTGCAAACCCACATCTACATGAACATCAGCATGTCAGAAAAAACAGGCATTTGTATGAGAGGAGGATTAATGAGTCCTTTCTATGGCCTGAAGAAAAGGAAAAGGAGAGATAGAGCAACTGCAATACATAGAAAAATAAATTAGAGCCTTTATGGATAATGCTAGTACAAAGTGTGGGTGTAACATAAGGGTTTGGGCAGGGGATTGGGAATAAGGTCTGTTGGAGACACAGGAGTTTCTTCAGTTGACTTATCTTTGACCTTAGGGAACATTATTTATGGCTTGCTTTGCTTGACTATATCCTAATATAGGGTGGGTTTTGTGGTTTTTTGTTTGTTTGTTTCATTTTGAGTGAAGGTAGAGGGAATTGGTTGTTTGAAAAATGCTTTGAAATTCTTGGAGGGAGAAAAGCGACTCTTACTGCCGGCAGTTGGCATCATTTTTATACTTGTGTTCTGCTGAGAAACTGAAGGGCAGATAAAAAGTAACGCCTTTCACACCTTTCACTGCCTTGCAAAGTGTGTAATTGTTTACCGTGGTGTAATGTAAGTGTAAAAATGCTACTGAACTAGAAGAAAACATCATTTTATGCTTATTTTTCCAGGTACAGATCACTACACAATGATCAAGACAGTACCAAGTCAGGCTTCCCTGGTAGATACAGGGTACCCATACTGGACAGGGTATATTACTACACTCATGAATTCCCTTGAGAAACCCTCTTTTTCCTTGAAGAAGGTATTTCTCGTGGGAAGTTTCTAAACAATCAGAAACAACGTTCCTCTGTCTGTACAGTCTACGTCAGTGATGGCTTGAGACTTCATCTTGAAAGTGGAGTAGGAGGACATGGCATAATTGCTGAGATAATCCTGCCTGAATTAGCATCAGTTGTTCATCCTGTTTATTGCCTCCTCCTGGATGTGTGCCATACCTGGTGGCAATAAGAGTTAGACAGACTGCTATCTCTTGTTGAGCAGGAAACCTGAGCTTTCTACTGCTTGCAGAGGTCAAAAGCCTTTTTCCTATGTGACATGCCTGACAGAAGAGGCAGTGCTTTCTGCAATTCCCTTAACTGAACACCACCTTGCCTAATGATGTAGGAGTTAACTACTTGCATTCTCTGATCAGCTGGAATCATTAAGTCAAATTGGACTCCAGTAAAGTGGCTGGAAACAGGCTGGGAGAGATGGAATCCTATAGAGTTAGCAGAGTCTAGGAAAGAGAATAGTTTTCTTTAGTCCCACATACTTTTATTTCTTTTGTGAGAGGGTTTGTTTGATTGGGGATTTATTTTGTAGTTGTTTGTTTGTTTATTGTTTTGGGGGTTGTTGTTTGTTTTGGTTTGGGGCTTTTATTTGTGATTATAACATATTGTATGTAGTGATCTTTTTCTATAAGCAGTGAAGGAATGACTCCAGATATGTGGGAAATAGCCCATGACATGAAGTTTTAACTCTTTGGTAACAGTGTCATTAGCATCTCCATAAAAAAAAAAAAAA
>VYXD01012642.1:447579-458392 GCA_013397195.1 Hylia prasina
AAAAAAAGAAAAAAAAAGACTAATTCCCATGAAGCTCCTTCAGTATAAGACAAAATGTGTCTCAACCTAAAGTCATAGCACACTCTTTGGATAATGCAAATTTCAAAACCTTACCCAGGTGTATTTCAACCCAAGGAGCAGTATATGTAGAGCAGATGCCTTTTCTGTAATTGATCATAGTTTTATTGTATTGACAGATAGATCTGTGCTGGGAGAAAAGTAGGTGATGGGCACTGTTGATCAAAGCACTGCTATTTACACGTGTCTTCTCTGTAAAGGACCCTTTGAAGTTAGTTCTCCTGCTAATTCATTCACCTCTTTCCTTAGAAGGCAGCTTGGAGAATGGCAATGATTACTTTGCAAGTGAATATTTTGGTTCTGTCTGGGTTTCAAACATGATAGGATCCCAGCCCTGGAGGTCAGATTTGTTTGGCCGATAGTGGACTCTGGTTGACTGCTCTCTGCTGTGATTCTGTGAACCATATCCCTATCGATCAGAATAAAACTACTTTCATGTCTGTGATCTCTGACTGTGCTATAGATTAATTTTGTTTTAGCCAAATTGTGCTTGGGTAGTTTGCTGATTTTTTTTTTCCTCCTTCATTTTATTTAAATCTTTTTTGGTATGATATCTGGCTATATAGCATGTTACTTACAAAAATGGGCAGACTTCATTTTAAAAATTTCTCTTTAACAGCGTAACAAGACATTCTTGTTTTCCTCAAGAGTCATTGTACTGGACTTGGATAAGACTGAGTTTCTTATTTTCTTCCCTCATCCTGCTGAGAAACAGAGTCATAGAGTTTGGGTGGTGTCTGCTGTACAGCCGGGGTCACCCCACCACAGTCATCAGTGCCCAGTTACACATATTTTGTAAACATGTTTTTGAAAAATGTGTTCAAAGAAAAGGTTGTAAATACAGGCAAGTTTTTTGGTGTCTTTGTAAAGCCACATATGGCAAAATAATCTCTTGCGAATTTTGGCATGGAGAGAAAAAAAAAAAAGAAAAAAAAGTTGTTACAAAGTGCAATGCTTAAAGGGGTACAACACAATATTTAAGGAGATCATTAATGGATCACATCACTCTCTGGAATAGTGGTAAAACTCCAGTGAAAGTTGGAGTCAGATTTTGAGCTGATCAGTGAAGTTTTCTGCCATTGCATGAGAGGAGCATGTGGCTTCATATTTTCAGTTACCTGTGCCGCAGTAATACTGCCTGTACAGTAAACTGTACAGATTTTTAGTGGCAGACAGTGAGGTAGAAATTTTAAATAGGGATGTAAAGGTTGTTTATGAAAATATGTTCCTGAGGAAATTGAAAATTTGGATAATGAGAAGTCCTCAGATGGGAGATGGGTCAGTAGCTACAGGGATGTTTTAGAAATCACCTGTGCCATGTTTGATAATCTCTCCAAGCTCTCTGGCTGGAAAGATTAGACCTTAAAAAAGAGAATGACTTACAATAGGAGGCACATGAGAGAGGGAAACCTATTCTGGCTGTTCAGACGAAGCTTTGTGGCTAATTTATTTTATTTCTTCAGCAGCTGTAAAGGAACAGTTTGAGAATCTGCTAGACCAATTAAGATCCATGTGTGTGCACATTCAATCTGTATTCTAATGTTGTATGTTTAACTTTGTTAAACTGGTATATGAGTGAATTCTCTTCCTTTGTTTTGTTTTATTTTTCAAGAAAGTCTGAGAGATATGACCAAGATGAGTTTTACTTGTTTATTAGAAAAAAAAGAAAATGAAAAGATACTTATTTAAAACAAGCAGTGTGTCTGTATAAACACACTGCAAAAATCTTATAAGAGGAAATAAAAGAGGAAATGCAGTCAATTATTCAAAGGTGAGATAATCTCTAAATAGATACCAAAATTGCTATTGAAATAGTAAAGCTAAACCAAACAATGTCCTTACTCAAGCCACCAGCAATTTCTAAAGAAATGTTGAATTTCTCTTGGTTCCATATTGAAATATGTAGTTCTTTTCTAAGCAGTATGCTACAACTCACAGGTAATCACAGCATCCTTCCTGCTGTAGAGCAGAATTCTGTTTTTTACAACCCAGAGTAGAGCAAATAGCAACTATAGACAGCAGTAAAACAGACAGGGGTGGTAATTTTTTCCAAGAATGACTTTTTAGCTTTATATGGATAAAAAATACACTTTCATATAATACCAATGCTGAAAAGTTTTGGGGATTTTTGCCAATAGATAGAAGCAGATTATAAATGAATATCAGTGATACTATGACAGGTGGTTATTAATATCTCCATAACAAAGTATGTATTGGTGTTAGTAAAACTGTATTGTAGATATATTGGATTTTTTTTAAGAAATCATATTTGACTTTGTAGAGGTGCAGTGGTCTGTGGATGTTGCTAGCAGAGAATCTTATCCTTAGGCATGCAGTTCATTTATATTAAAATGAAATAATCATGTGTTGATGTGACATGAGTATGTATTTTTTTATATATGGGGTTCTCTAATGAGACAGAAAATGTCAGAATGCTTTATTCTTTTCTTCTTTAAAAGTGATTGGGAGGAGATCTTGACTTGTGTGACTTCACTATTTATTTATTTTGTTTTCTTCTAAGTATGGTAAGCTAGGAGATGCACACTGCATATCATGCTGTGTTTTCTGTTGTCATTTTGAGATGATCTCCAGACAGTAATGTCAGACAAAAAGCGTATGCCAAATGGGCCAGACAGAGGGAAGATGGTCAGATGAATTAAAAATAGAATAAGTAGATAAATATTCCAGACCTGTAAAGTGGTGGGTTTTAATCTCTCAAACTTCTTTATTGCTTTTCTTATCCTCACATACCGAGTTCCTTTTGAACAAGCAGGTATACTGCACAGTATAAGAACTTTTCATTAAGATGTCAGTTAAGATTTATTCCTAAATCTTAAAAATATCAGTATATTCATAACTTTATCATCTTAGGCAGTCAAGATGATTTTGCATCAGATTGTGTCTCTACAATATATACAGAGTGTTTTTTTCTATGTAATGACCATCACAAATATTTTTTAATTTTAGCAAAAGCATTATTTCACTTGAACTTTACATCTCTTGCGAAAAAGTTCTGCTCCAACAGTTCTTAATTAGTTAATCTGAAAAATTTAATATTTTAAATGGGGAACAGGTGTTATTATCTAAAAATTTCAGCTACGTCATACTAGGAAAAATATGTTGCACAGAAAGAAACACACAAAAAAATATTTTCCTCTGTCTCTGTATATCTAGGAAGTATGTATAGCAAACAGTGTTTAGATTAAACTTAAATTTGAAAAGCAGCCACCTACCTACCAAAGCAGCACCAGCTATTACTGAATTTTCAAAATTGCAACATCTACTATCTGTCACTCAAGCATAAATGACACCTTATGCAGATGTGTAAGAGTTTTACTGCACAAAGACCATCCCTGGCCATTCTCTCATGTCAGGATCTGAACCTGTTGACAGAATTTCTGCCCAAGGAATTAAATTACACACCTGGATTCTGGAAGTGTTCAAGGTTCAGCAGCCCATCAGGGAAAATTGCCTAATTATGATATTTTCACATGGTCTGCATAAATGCACCATCTGCAGCAGTGTAAGTTATAATCTACACTAGCTAAGGGTTAAACAGGTCTAGACAAGAAGACAGTCTAGAATGCTTTTTACAAGCAATCTCCTGTCTCTGATTCTTGATCTGCTCCCTCTCTTTCAATGACCCTTTTTGCTATGATTTTTTCTTAATAGGTAGATAATCTCAGGTGCTGGTTAGAAGGAGACTTATATTTTGAAGACCAATAGTTCATCAACTGTGAAGTGCTGAATAGTTCAAGCAACTGTTTTTGGTTTTTTGTGCTTTTTGGGGGGAGTTTTTTGGGTTGGTTTCTTTTTTCATTTTGTTGTTGTTGCTGTTGCTGTTTTTTATTTAAATGTACCTGACCTTATTTCTCAGAGGATAAATTAAATTCTCTACTATGGAAGTGCAGAAGGAAACATATATGTTGTTTACAACCCTTAAAAATGTTGTGCCTGTATCTTGGCAAAGAAAAGCTTTCTTTAAAAAGCAGGACAGTGTACCTAGTACATTTCTTACTAAATTCTAGTTTGACATGTTTATTCTCTCTTCTAGTTCAGAGTTACATTTTACATAAAATGAAACAGATTTATATTATGCGTTAAATGAAGATACACCTACCTAGAGTTTCAAATCATAAGATAGTCAGGATGAATGTAGAGCAGAATCTGCTTTTCTTTTATTCTAGAAGTGCTAGACAGTAACATTTCATTTTGAAACTGGAGCACCAAAGGATCTTTAAAGTTCATTTTTATTTGATTTGACAAAAGTAGGAGACTGCTTTGCTTGAAAGCTCATGTCAGCTTCTGTTTTCTCTTAGAGTGGAAACCTAAGTGGTTAAACATCAGTAATTGCCACTAATATTTTTATGAACAATGAGATCTACAGCACTGAACAGTGGAGCAAAACTCTCTCTTCTGCCTTAAATGTAGGACTCTAAGACTTTATGCTGTAAGTCTTACAGCAACAGCATTCAAACATGTAATTAACTGTAATTAACTGACTGATATCATTATTGGATGATGAATCTAACATAAGATTTATGAAGGTACAGGAGTATGACAAATGTCCTAAATTGTTCAGTTACCTTAGGTGAAAGGAGGATGCAGGCTCTCATCTCCCCACCAAATAATGGAAATTGAGTTTATTTTAGATTAAACTGGAACTGTAATTCAGTGCTTTCTCATTATAATGTAGTCACTCTTACAGATAATTTTTTTTATCTGAAGAGAATAGTATTCAGAGGTTTTTTTATTTTTTTTTAATTTCTTCAGTTTTTAGAGATGGATATTCCACTGTGCAATTGGAAGGAAAGTGATGTGTGTGTTTGGCTGGTTTTACAGGAATCCACCACTTCTTACAAAACCCACCCATTGTGCTATTTCACAGTTGTGTAAGCATGAGTGCCTAGGGGGCTTCCTGGAGTGTACTGAAAATTATTTTCTCTCCAATCATGCTTGTCTCAGTTCATTCCATGGTGTTTCAGAAAGTTTTTGAAGAAGATGGAGAAAGTGGAAGAGCAAAACTTTATTTCAGACAGAACATAGAGAAGCCAGAAGAAACAGAACAGATAGAACATGTTACTAATGTCTAAATCATCCTCTTCTCTCTCTTTTACTGCATTTCTGTAAGCCTGTAAGTCTGTAAGCAGCTCTCAATGTATAAACTCCTGGAAATGTGCATTCGTTAGCTTGCTCATATTTATAATGTGACACAGATGCAGTATCTTAAAGACAAAAGTCATGAAGGCTTGAATAGTTTTTTACTGTTACGGGTAACAGAAACTCCAGTGAGGTAGAAAATAGGAGCTATCTAAATACCATAATGTCTGTTGCTATCTAAATACCATAAATGGTATTTATAAACAAACAAACAAACAAACAAATAAGTATGATGAGGCCTTACACTTTCAGTGTATACTTGAATTTCTTCTTGACAATTTTGGACCCTTCTTTAAGCACAACAACTTTTAAAATTTCTTTTCTCATGTAGTAACTTGTTTAATTAGCTATTTAAAGTACATTTCAAAACACATCTTCAAAGATAGAAATGTTTTGTCTGTGTAACTTGGAAGCTGAGGAAGTACTGAATATTAAATAACAAATATAGTGTGGTTCTGACATACGAAAGCTAGGAATATTACTTTAGTCTTCCTTAGGAAAGTTTAGTAATGTGCAATTAGAATGTTAGTAATCTACTGTATTTTTGTTTTAAAAGTGCATCTTGCACTGCCCAAGTTCCTTTTAAAGTGATAAGGTATTTTATTTACTGTGATTTAGAATCCAACAACCCAAAACTAAAAAACAAACAAACAAACAAACAAACAAATAAAGAAAAAAACCCAACACCCAAACAAAACCCCTCCACAAAATAAAAATAAAAGCCAAGAACAACAGCAAAACCACGAAAACCAACAAAACATCAACAACAAACCCCAAAACCAGAAAAAAACACCCCCAAAACAAACAAAAAAGCTAACCAACCAAGAAAAAATCTCCAACTCTGACAGCTTTCTTCCTCATCTGGAGTCCTGTTCCTGATGTAACAATCCAGTGACAGTAAGAGGTGATAGTGAATATTCATGTAAATGATTTTGCAGGAGAAGGGCTAGTATGAAAGCTTGGCAAAAAGGAGTCTAAGTGACCGTGGGTAGAAAAGCCATAAATTCTGTGAAAGAAAAGTGAGTAAAGTTTTTATATTGTGGTGTTACCTCATCTGTTACTCTCTATCTTTGTTAGGGCAGGATGTCAGAATAATTAATTTCTAGAAATTTATGGTTAGTAGATTGAGAGGCTTCAGTACAAAGGAAGATTTTTTTTTAGAACAGCCACACTTAAATCATAGCATTGTAATCAAATTCACATAGATAGGAACTTTAGAAAATATCTCCTGACCGTTGTTTTCAGATAATGGAATAGGGTCATACTCTCTAAAAAAAGAAAAATTTAAAATCATGATTGTTAACCTGTTCCTTAGCAAAACTGCATGCTTTGGTTCAGAAGCTGCAAATAGGCTCAGCTCCTTGCAAAGCAAAAAGTTAAATATGTGACTGAGCTATTGCTGGGGTAGAGTGTTAGCTCCAACTACTTTTGGAGATGAACTCTATGTTCTTATGAATCTTTATCTAAAATATCTTTTTCCCTCTTTTTCTGTTAGCTGCTTTCCAAGGAATTCATCTGGTTGGTTTTTTTTTTCGGACTGAAAGATTCATTTGGTGTTAACTACTGAAATCTTTCACACAAATATTTATTGCAGTAAATTCTATGAAAATAATTATTTTCTTTCTGGAAGGGGAAACACTATTTTCTGTATAATCTCTGTAAGTTATTTACAGAGAATAAAAACTGTTATACATTAGAAATTCATGACTCCAAGAGTTTTCCACTTTTTTTCTGCTGACGATAATTAGAATTCATGTAACCAGACCTACTGTGAAAACAGTATAAGGTCTGAGTAACACAAATCTGTTTTTACAGTAACAACATTATTATTGCACATATAAAAACTGAGGTCTTCATTTTAGTATTAAAAAGCAGAAAATAACTACCAGGTATTAATGTTCCCAAAGGCCTGTCAGTAATGTTTTCTAATAAAGAAAGTGGCTGTATCTATAAACCCATACATTCCCTTTGCACATTAAGTAGTGAATGGGAATTGTTAGAAAGAAAGGATTTACTACTTCCATGGTAAACACAGGTAAAGATTTGATAAGACAATATTTCCTAAATACAGTAAATTTCCTGGCTCTTCTGCATGGTTTTCTGAAAGACTAGGCATTATGGCTTCAAAAAGATTGCTCCTGACAGCAATGTCCTTCATATTAGAGCATTGTCAAAACACATGTATATATATATAAGGACAAGAAACATCTGAAATACATCACATGCTGAACATATTGCTGGGCATGCTCAATCTGGCTCTGCAACTGCATAGCAAAGCTTAAGGCACTCACACAGCAGATGTAGTAACTCTGGGCATTGAATCTATACTATTGGAATTATTATTTTTTAATAACTGTTAGTGAGGCTGGAAATATGTTCATGTTTTGGGTAAAGAGGAGAAATGAATCTTCTTAATCACATGAATTCACATTCAAGTTTTGTATTTTGACCAACATTGTTACTCTGTACATGCTAAAGGATGGTGGAAGGCATTAAAGAATTGAAAAAAGAGAAATCAGCCTTTCTTGCATTCAGTTTCTTATGTGATTTTATACCTTGTCTTTGTAGTCTTTGAATCACATATTTATTCCTTGAGGAGTTGCATACATTATCATGCTAATTTGATGACAGACAAGATTGATCTTGAGTAGCTGTCATATACGATCCAGGTGTTTACTCTTCCTTATTCAAGTGAGGATGGGAATCTATTTTTTGTCCATATGGGAGGGTTGTGTTTTAGATCCCTCACTGAACCATTTCTGAATGTTTGTTCTCACTCATTGGAAATCTCTATTGTGGTGTGTACATTCATTGTCTTCATCTCACACAATTTGACGTTGTCACTTGAGTGTGTTGTCTTCTAACTTCTGCTCCAGGAAAAACATCCTAACATTTTTATAGTCAGCTTTAGAACCAGCAGAGAGATAAAATTCTAAGACTAACTCATCTTGACATAAACTTCTGAACATTTTTTAGATATACTTGGATTAGAAGGCCAGTTCTCTTCTTTCTGGGAGTGTTATAATAAATAACAATATATAGAGATGGAATGGGATTTGGCATTGTATACTTTTGCATTGCCTCCAATTTAAAAGATGTCTAATTTGGAAATACTTTATTTTACACCTGAGAAGGCTAAGAAATGTGGGTCCTCGTCTCAGGCCTGTAGCTGCACACATATGATCATTAAGTTTTTGGATTTTTAAATGCCCAAAGTGCTTTTCCAATCTGTGTTTTGATCTTTTTGCTACTTGATTTATGCGTCTGTGGTATCAATAACAACTCGGGGTTGCTCTGAAGCATAGTTAAGGACAGACTTTCTGAGGGAGGCAGAGAAATAATAGATTACTCATTACTCTACAAGATCAGTGTGCACTACTTAACATGTAAAGAAACAACTTGTGTTTACCCTTAGATCTGACTGAGTTCTCTGATTCTAGTTGAGAACTGTAACAGCAAAAATAGACATTCTGCCATAAGTGATGCTGTTCCTATCTCTCCAGTGCAGTTCCTTCTCTATTGCAGACCCTGCTTCCCATTTCCCTATCCACCTCCATCATATCCAGGAAAAATACTTGAACCACCTGGTGCAGTGTATCTGCAGGAATCAATTTTCATTTCCCACTGGCATGTGAGCATCCACTTGCAAGGTGAGTCACTGGAAGCCGGCTGCTCCTCTGTTGGAAGCAGTGCATGAATTAGGGAACATTACTGATGTGTTGTGGAGTGTGGAGAGGGAGCTTCTGTCTCGTTTGCCAGCAGTGCCACTGTAGAGAGCAAAAAGTCACATCAGAGTGCAAATGAGGGATTTGTATCTGCAGCTTCCCAGCCTGTGAAGTGCATTGTGCTTTACTCTCTCTGTGAGAGTGGTGAGTGTGGTACAGCCACCTGTCAGCAGCCTGCTCCTCCACGCAAGAGTAGTTGGTGGAGTCAGTGTTCATCTGCAAAAACATCTGGGTAATTAAGCTGAAAGCTGAAGAACATGACAGATCAGAAGACAGTAGAAAGTTTCAAATATACCCTTAGATAGAGAGATTTGATTCACATGGTTTTCCCACACTTGGCTACGTAACTCAATAAACATTGATCGATTGACGTGTGTATGCCAATAGCATTAAGGACTGTTATACTGAAGCTAGGATAGAAGGGGAAAAGATATTTTCTTGTAAATACACATCATCCACACCTTCTGTTCAAATAGGAATTATGCAGCTTTCTACTTTCTGTTCCCAGTTGCAGTTTGTTTTTTTAAGAAAAGTATTATTGGTACAAAATAAAGATTTAGCTAAAATAATCCTATTTCTTCTTACAAATAAAAGTGTTTTCAAGTAAAAAATGTATTCTAATTGTAATAATAACTTTGAGGTGGTGCGTATGCTCGTTATATCAGTATTAGATGAAGAATTGGTATGGTAAGCATAAGATCAGAATATCAATGTGTGTGATGTGTAATTGCAATATGTTGTTTTTTGTAGAATGTAATTTTCTATAAAATACCTACAGATGTTTTAAAAACAAACATGATTCTCAGAACACATGCTTTTCTGAAGAGTAAAAGTGCATACAGCTGTTTGGTTGGGGTTTTTTTTGTTGTTGTTGTTGTTGTTATTTGTTGGTTTTTGGGCTTTTTTTCCTTTTAAATTGCATCTTTATTTTAAGGGATTGTGAATGTCTTACATCAAGGATTAAATTAGAGTTGGCATTAATTGGGAGTTGTTTTCCTGTAAAAAACCCACAAGATTTTTTTTCTAAAATCATGAATTCTGACTTTCTCTGATAATATATTGGATTCAGCTGGGAAGCTAGTGAATGTGCACAGATGTGAGATAAGTTTTGTTCTACTCTGAAGTTTTGTTGGGAACTTTCAATAGGAGCCTATTTAGGAGAAAGGCTACATGATTATTCATTTATTCCTTTTTTTTTCTATTACATTGCAATGATACTATTCATGTCACAATTCAGTTTCTACTATTTACATTTCAACCTGTGAATATAGTCAATTTTGCTGGTGAAAAAGGAAGTGTGTAGTATTCCAGTAACTCATCTGCTACCATAGGTGGCTGGCTTTGATGAATGGACTCAGTCTAAAGGATTCTCTAGTATGATGTGTGGTACCTCAAACAAAGAGAAATGTGTTTTTCATCAACACATTGGAAGGAATCATTTATATTGTCACATATGAACGGCTTGTTATGATTGTTATGTTTCCTCTGTCATACTGAGCTGCTCATTTAAAGCATGCAAGGAGAACTTACTGGATAAAAACTGTTGTTCACCTAAATAATGATATCTCAAAATATTTAAAGCAGATTGATCTACTGTGACTGTGATATTTTGGTTATTATTATTTTTTTTTAATAAGAGTGACAGTTCTGGTTTTACTAGCATGCTAAGAATGTTGAATACTTGAAAATAATAGCAATCTTTCAATATTAAATGTTAAATTTATATTAAAACTTAGATATTTTGACATACACAACAGGTAAAAAAATCCAGTTGTTTCTAGTTTAAATATCTGATCATTACCCAGAAATATTTATTAGTTTGTTACATTGAGGATCTTTTCTTTATATTT
>VYXD01012642.1:458496-481258 GCA_013397195.1 Hylia prasina
TTATATTTATATTTATATCAATATATATATAATAAATATATAAATATATATATATTCATCCTGACCTAGGAAGTAGATTTGCAATGTAAAAGTGTTTATGTCTGTATTTGATTTTTCAGTCAAGAAAAGGCTAATGTATGCACACAGTATTTCTTCTGCAATTGATTAATTTCCTATTCTTTGTGTGGGGTAGAATTTCTTAAAAACATACACACACTTGTTTGATTTGCCTTTCATTTTAATACTTGCATGAAAATTTGCTAGGCTTCCTGATGTTCTCTTTTACATATTTAATTTTTCTCAGATTCTGAGAATGCATTGTATGGAGGGAGTCAACTGGAACAATGCCCGAAATTAATGATAAGCCTTTCCTTGTTGTTCTTTCTCTGCCTCATTGTAGGCATTTATAAGAAAAGTAAAAGAACATAATGTATCTGTGCTTCTGAATGCAAAATCCATCACTTCACCTTTTTTCCAGTGAGAAGACATGCGGGACCAGGACAATCAGCGTCACTAAAAAATGCACAGAAAGCTTGCTTTTTTCTTTTTACTGTTATACTTCTGTACTTCTGTTATACTTATTTCTAGGGAGGTTGTTTGTTTGTTGTTTTGGGGTTTGTTTGTTAATTTGTTTGCTTGCTTGGTTTTGGTTTTTGTTTTAAATTTTGTTGTAATTCTATCTGTAATATTTACTCATAATCAGGAAAACAAACAAACAAATCTTTGCAATATTTTCATTTTCCACTTATGGAATTTTTTGAATGGAACGGTGCAAATGAGCCATCACAGGAATTTAGATGGCAACAAACTGATATCACCAGGGTATTACAGTAGATTTGGCATAATAATTTAGGATCATAATGTTTGCAGAAGCTGTAAAATGCTTGCCTGAAGATCCTGTGTAGTAAGGAGGTATATTTCCTCAGCTTTTCCTCTTACAAAAATGAACAGTATTTTTAAAGATTCTCCTTAGTGTGATGCATCACAGAGAGTCTTTGAATGACCCCTGTGCAGAGAAACATTTTGAGTAATACACTCTTTAGGGATTTATGTGATGCCACTTCCATTGCTCACATTTTTCCATACTTCAAGGTCCATATTCAAATTCCAGTGGTGTCAGTAAAATACTTTCTTCTTGATTCAGCAGACTTTTTAACTGGTATACCGTGATTTTACTGCTTCTTCTAGAGTTAATTTTTAAAGCCTCTATACTCAGATTTCAAAAATATCTAGAGAGCCCTTAACCTGACAAGAGATTTCTTGCAGTCTAGCAGCTATCGCAGCTTACAGTTAATTAGCACCGGCTTTCAGATACTCATTGAGGGGGGAAAAAATATCTTCTGATTCAGGGTAAAGAAAAGGGTAAACTGGCTTTGTATATGCTCACTTCGATTCTTTGCTGTAAATTACAGCATTGACCAATACAAGGGCATTTCCCAGCTATAGAGTGTGTTTTTGGTACAACATGACTTTATTTAGAATCCAGTCAATAGCATATAGTCCTCTACTGGGAAAGGGGTTTTTTTTAATGACTTTTCTTACCCTTTAAAAGACAGGGACCGTGTCTTAATGATTTTGCAACGTGTGATGGTGCTAAGAGACCTATTACGACAAAAAGTGTAAAACTATTACTTGTCTATACCATGTCTTGTCAAAAGATTCATTTTTCAGAAGATTTAATGGATTTCTTGACTGAAATCTTGGGAGATTCTGAGTCTATAAAATTACTAATGTAACCTAGTTGTGTTACTAATGGAACCTGGATCTCTTAAACAGGCTGTGAGGCAAAAAAATATATGACAAAAAGATGCTTATAAGAAAGTAAAACTACTATGTCTTTTCTTCTCTGAAAAAAGGTGTTTTTTGCCCAAAAATACATTGCAAAAGTGGGTAGCTTTCACAAAGAACTAAAACATATTAATATAAAGAGAAGATAAGGTGATAATAGTTGATGATTCAATCTTCTCCGCATTGTGACAGTTCACAATGGCCCTTCCAAAATACAACTCTATGGAGCAGCTGGAATTAAGATTTTTAAATAATTTACTTCTAAAGATTTTATAAAATCTAAAATATTATGAGCCACATTCAGACTGCTTACTGCATGCATCTAAATTTTATATTTGTTGAATATGTTTATTTATGTAGGAACAGTAATGGATATTTTCAGTGTCTTTCTCTGTTGAACTGAATATCTGCTAGAGGAAAAAATACCTGAGTACCATACCTACCACTTTCAGTATATTGTCTTACTATATCATCCTGTTAGAAAGTTAGGTAAGTAGATTTAAGAGATGCCCTTACGCCATGGTGGCTTTGTGAATTTTTTAGAAAAACTTCTGTAATACTCTGTTTTTATCCATATTAAACTCTGTTGTATTTTTCCACTGGAGCATTTTTTGCCAGTCAGTTACTACCAGAGATTTGATAGAACTATCAATCAAAATCGTTGTAAAAGGGGAAATAAAAAGCAGACAAAACAACACAGTGGGACTGGCTGTGAACAAAACTGATGGCCTTTTTTGTACTGTGGAAAGGACACTCATCAGAATGCCCTCATTTGTTGGGATGCAATTGAGCTTCAAAAGGGCAAGACAGATGTGCTGTTTTCAGGAATCTTAATTTATTTTGTGACACAGTTCATAAACCTGGGGCTAAATGTGAGAACAGAACACGTTGGGGCCAGCTCAATGTATCTTGACTTTCTCCGGAAACAAAATTATTTCCTAATTTTTTCACACTGTTAACCTTACATACCAGAGTTTTTGTGGCACTACAGCAGAGTGAAGAGCCTTTGCTGAGAGATGTGCCAGGATGCTGTCTGCTTGGCTGAGATAGCTCAGCACTTCAAAAACCTGGACAGATGGGGTGCCATCTCATGAGAGACAGCATTCTGCTGGGCTTCAGAGGAGCTAAGATTTGAAGGTGGGGCACTGAATCCAGCTGACATACAAGTTCTGCTGCTGGCTTATGCTACAGCAAATGAGAAGATGATGACCAAAGGAAAAAAAAAAAGCTAGAGAGCAAAGCTACCAAATATAAGTATGCCTCCAAATGCCAAATCTTTAAATTAACAGTCTTTAAAGGCAGAAAAATCTTTGAATAGAGCTTTACTTTTGTTGTCCTACTCTCTGTGTTTGGTCCTGTACATTCCACCCGTAGATGTCCAAACCACTACAGAAAGAACTTCCTCAGTCCTCTGAATGTCTGAAGATCTCTTCCATTTTTGTGTTTTTCTTACTATTCCTGTAAACAACACAATGTACTTTCCCGGTTTTGTGGTCTTTATTGAAACATAAGCTGTACTTCCTACACTTAGTTTATTCTTTCTGTACCATTCACCAGCACAGCTAGTTCTCCTAGTTTTGAAGCATTTGTATAGAAACAAATCAGCTGCATGCAAATGGATCTGCACTGATGTGCCTTCTGTTTGCAAACAGCATAAGGCAGCTGAATTTCTACAAGAGATCAAAGAGTTAGGTTACATGACTAAAGGTGTCTTGGAGACAGAACAGCTGCTCCAGAGTCTTTTGAACTTTCACTTACCACTTCCCCATTCCCAAGCATGGTGTCATGGTGGTAGTTTTTCACAGCTGTCAGAGACTTCATTCTCTCTCAAACTGACCAGACCTTTGGTGTAAGACTTTGGGCATGTGCTTGTGCTGTGTAATTGCAATTGGGTATGGTTAAGGCTTATGCAGGCAGAAGAACCTTGTGTTGAAGACTGATTTTAGCACTTATGAAGTCACTGAAATTAGGTAATGTTCCTGTATATGGGAAGGGCTCAATATCCATTTGCTTAGCTAAAAAGCAATCATTTCTTCTATTCATTTCCTGGTATAATAGTTCTCAGCTGTCCAACAGAAGTGATATTAAAAAATACCACTTTGTATTTTAAGAACTATTCAATTTTCTTGCCCTATTTGCAATATGAAAAAAAAAAAAGAAAAAAAAAAGAAAAAAAAAAAAAAAAAAACTGTTTGCTCTTTCCTGAGCAACTTGCACCCACAGCACAGTCTAGGGTCCCTATGCTGATGTGGGCCTATGCACACAGCTGATTGTGACTGGAAATGAAGATGACTCTTTGTCTCTTCTGTCATGTTGAATTCTAGAACTGGCATTTAAGAAACCCTTTTGAATGAGTAGCTTCAAATTGATCCAGTTTGTTGAAAAGCTTGAGGCCCACTGAATTGAAAAATAGCATTTGGATTGGAAAAAAATGATATATTTCAAGTCACTGTGCAAGCTTTGTGAGACTGGATTTTGCATTGCAGCAGTCATTTAGAGTGTGTAACTGCTTGTTTCAGCATTCTTTTAATTCAGTGACTTTTATCCCACTAAACTTAGAACAGAAAATTATTTCTGTATATATGTGGGTATATACATGTCTTCATGTGTGTGCCTGTATGTGTTAGTAACAGCTGTGTATAAGAAATAATTATTTGAAATACCTCCTAATGTTCGAAAATGTTTAGAAACTATTCAGCTGTATTTTTCTGAGCATGTTGCAGATGTGAATACCATGTGTTATGTATGGCTTTATACAGATCTGTAGGACTTGCAATATGCAGTTAAAATCTATGGCTATAAACCTAAAGGCTGAATTATAAGATCCATAGATAATCAATTACTATGGATGAAATTTATTAGCACATAAATGTTTTATCAGCTATTAATAAATACATGAATTGTCAATGGTGTTTTGTGAACACACGATATGATAATTTCTAAGCTTTGCTACTTTTCCCTTTCAGGAGGTTTTATGACCAGGTTTTTGTAGTTTTTTCTTAATTGTAACATCATGAATCAGCAATAAGCCTTCTCTTTGCAGCAAAACTTCAAGTTGTGTACTTCAAAATTAAATGTTGAAGTTTTTTAGTAAGGTTGCAGTGTTCTTTTCTGGCATGTTTTAAAAATGATCTAGGCATTATGAGGACAGTTAAAGCTTGCTGATTATTTAAAGGTTTACTGATGATTTGAGGTTCATAGCTTCATGTGTTTCCCATTTCTCTGTAACCTGTTGGTTTTGTTTGGAGGTTATCAAAAAGATCTGGCAAATCCCATTCTTCAAATAGGCCATACACTTATTGGCCACCTTCGCTGGCTGTATGTTGTCCATTCTCAGAAAAGGCTGTCTGCCTGGAGAGCAGTCTCAGTTTGAACAAGGTTAAAGGATTGTAGGAAGTTCTCACTGTCCAAACAGTGGACAGTTTATAGGCTAATGAACAGTTTGACCATGCTGATACATGTGCCTGAGGTGAAGGCTCTGACCTGCTGCTGTTTAGGTTGCTAGGACAAACGTAGCCACTGGGACCAAGATTAGCAATTTAATTAGAACGCTGTGTAAAATTCATACCCTATGTCATTTGCTGAACAGGACCTATGTCATAATGCATCTATTATATCATGGTTAAAAGAAGGGGAAAGTCAAGGAGTATTTGTGTGAACAATATAATTAGAATGCTGGGTTTTAGGATGTCACATTGTAATTTTCAGGTTTCATAATTTGCATGTGTTGCCTGTGTTTCATCACAGTAACACACTCCAAAAGTGAAATGATCTCGTGGAAAATAGCAACAATTTGGCATGATACAATTTAAAAAAGCTTGATACAATCTAAAAAAGAAAAAAACCAAACTATAAACTTCTAGAAAGTTTGTTGTTGAGGAACAACAAATTGAGTGCAGGTAGCTTGGGGTGCAGGTGCAGTGGGAGCTGCAGGTTGAGGTCTGGGTGGGAGCCCAAGGCAAGAGGCCGTGAAATGCCCACCCTTTGCACAACAAGGGGCACGGGGACATGAGGCACAGCCAGGTGACCGGACACTCGGTGACGCAGAAGGAAGCAAGGACCAGGTAGGAAATGCGAGAGTTTCGCGCGCTTGGGCTGTGATAAAAACCCAGCGGTTCCTTTGTTCGGAATCCCTCCTGGGAGGCACAGGCACCTCGGGCTGTTCCTCTCTTACTCCACCGTGAATAAATGGCTTCATGGAAGAAGATATCTGAGACTCTGCCGTGTGAAACCCGTGAGGAAACCCAGATCTGGCTGTGTGAGTGGGGTGTGTGGGGAGCCAAGGGAGGCACCCTGGAGCCGCCCGCTGCCAAGGGGCTTCGGTCCCGATAAAGGCTGCGATGCCCGGAGAGCGACTGCCAGGGAGTCTCGTGAATGGTCTGACTGAGAAGTTTGCCTCAGCACTGTAAGCATTTCAGTGAAGATCAAGGATATCAATCTTTATGATAACTAATGCTAGCAAGAATAATATTGGGGATAATTTTCCCATGTAAAGGTTTGAAGTTCACTATTAAAAATTAGGATGAAAATAGGACAGGGATGAGCTGACCTCAAACGTGTAATTGATACAGTGGGTTTATTCTGCATGATACTGATAACAGCTGGAAACAAGATGCTGGGTTTAAATTAAAAAAACAAACAAACAAAAAAAACCCCCAAAACAAAACAAACAAACAAAAAAACCCCACACACTGAAATTTTTTAGAGGTTTTAAAATTCCAGAATGGATCTTTATTCTGCTTTCTTAGGTGTGCCAGTAAGTTCTATAAGCTTCCACCTGGTGTCTTCTGTTATGTACCAAGGCCGTTCAGACTTCCAGCTGCTAACAGATGGTGAAGCTTTTGTCGGTCCTGAGACAGTCCAGTGACACTTGCTTTGGAGTGATGCTTGTACAGAAGGGAGATCCGTAGCAGGAACATGGGGGAGAAAATGGAATGGTTGCATCAAAGTGCTAGTTTACTAGGGCTGCAGAAGATGTATTCTTACAAAGACTGTAACTGTAGTTTCTTACACTTTTGCATTTGTAGATGCAATATGCCTGAGAAGACCATCAAGACAGTGACTTGCAATCTTGTGTTTACTTTATGGGAAAACTCAGAACTGACATTTGGTGGCTACACATAAATAGAATAATTTTCTCCTAAGAAAAAGTGTCATACTTAAAATTTGATATTTTTCTTTTCAAAATGAAAAAAGCCCTTGGCATAAAATTTATTCAGGGTCACATTTCACCTATAACCTGGTTTATTTTTTTCTTTTTCAAACCTGTGCCTAGTTACAGTTTAATATTTGCAGTCTCTAGATTGTCAACATCATTGTATAATAGCCAACTTATTATAGAAAGCAGCAAATGCCATGCTGCCAATCACTTGTCCATCACACTAACAGGTGCACTGCCATTGTCAGTGTCAGGCTGAATACTGGGGATCAGTTAGACAGGTGGAGTAATTTACTCATCTTGTAGTGGCAGAAGGGGACACCTTATCAAGGAAAAAAGAGAAGTGTCTTCCCCTGGTGCATTTGGTATGTGGCTGTGTAACTTGGATTTATAGTCTCTCTGTAGAAACTGATGTGCAGACTAATTTTCACTCTAAAGTGGGGAGGAACTTCTTTTAGGTATGCAAGAGTATTTCTTTTTCCTTTCTCTTCACCTTATCTACCGACATTCTCACCCACTCCCCCCACATCACCATCCTCAACCTTTCAGTATTGTTAACTGAACAGACTAGATTCAAAACGCTTAAAAGATCTGTCAGTCTATTAGCGTAAAAAAAAAAAAAAATAGAAACTTCAGTGAGAATGAGAAACTATATGCTTTAATTTTTTTCCACAGCCATTTTTTGTAACAGTGATTGGAAGAGAGGGCTCCAGAGCATGGTTTACCATTTCTTTCAAAGAATAAAGGTCGAAGTTATCACAACAAATACCAATGCCAATCCTCACCTGTCCTGATCTCTGTAGCTATGACAGCTTCCGGTTAATACCCAGAAAGTTTCTGGAGGCATCAGAAAGAAAAGTTGCTGTATTCACGTGTCTTTCTCTGTTCCTATCAGTGTGGTGGACAAATTCAGAGGTATGACCTGTGATCAGAATAGAGCTTTAAGAAGGAGAGCTAAGTCAGATGTGTTTGTACTTGTAGCTTCTGACTAAAGCCATCTGTGGTCAGGTACAACCAGTAATTGCCTGAGCCAGTAAACAGAGATATTAGAGCAATATATGAGTTTTCAGAGTCAGAATGGTAGAGGCAACCTCAAACCAAACAGTGGGAAGGAAGAATTCCAAACCATGGTAATGATTTGGAAAGCTTACTTTTATAGCAGTACAGAGAGCAATGGCTGGTTGGTAGATGAAATACACTAGAAGTTAATTCAAGTTTATTTATTTAAGCATACCGTCACACTAGGAAATCTGGAGATTAAACAAATTTTAGGTTGCTAAAGTGTCAATTTTCTTTAGAATACTAATAATAGCCTTGACCTGTGGGTTGACAGGGGGTTTGTGGTGCACTGTCTTGTTTATCAAATGGCTTCCATAATCTCCCGTTTCATCATCTAAATATGTAGTTCAGCAATTCTTGTAAAGAGCTGAGCTTTCCCTTCTCTTCTCTGTCTACCAAAATGTAATGGGCAGTGCTAAGACTTCAGAGGGCCTTGGGCATAGTATCACATTATACCTAATCTTATGTAATTACAGGCTGCTGCCAACAAGGCTCCAAAGATGTCCTTGTACTTACTGTTGCTTATCTTGTATCCCTTAAAAGGAAAAGAAAAAATGTTATTTTCCACTAATCAGTAAGAACCAACTATCTCCTAGCTGCAGGAGTGCTGGAGAATGATGAGGACTAGGATTAGTTTTTCAGTGGCAGGCAGTATTTAGGTGGAGGGCGAAAGCCTGAATCTCTGCAGTCCTTCCCTATCCAGATTTGACTCCACCTTGTGGATTGGCACCTGAAACATTCCCTCTGTTTACTTTGCTGTTATTCCCTGCAACACTACAAGCCCACTGCTATCATGCATTAACTTCTGAGATTTTTTGACAGTGCTGTTATCTCTGTTTAACCAATATTGTGTTTACTGGTATTAAAAAGCATTATCCCACATGCACATTCTGTTTACCAGAACATCATTCAACCCTAAAGCCTGTGATTGAAAAAGATATATATATATTTTCTTTCTAATGTAATTTGTGAAGTTCAGAGCCATTGAAAAGTTTGAAGGTTTTGATCCAGAGTGTTTTCTTTTAGGTCACTATTTTGAAATTCAATTTGCTAAACAAGAAAAGCAGAGGAATATTTTGCATAAATGGAAAAATAAAAGCAAACAATGTTGAAAATAGTTCCTTTATACTGGACACCTAAGTAAACATTCTGGTTTTTTTAAAATCTGTTTTGTTTTAAATTGACATTCTTGCACTGTATTAAAAAACTGGGCTCAGGCAATCAAGACTGGATCCTGGAAATGAGCCTGAGGCTTTAGCTACACAAAGCCCCAGGGCTGGACACGCAAATCACCTGCTCTTATTCTGACGGGCCAGCTAATACGAGACCTTCATATTCCAGGCTTTCCCTGTTTCTGACCCCTTTCTTCCTAGAGAAAAGAAATGTGTATGCACACCCTGACTGCATCCTAATCTGTATGATAAATCAGGCCCCTAAGGAATGACTAAATTCATACAGAAACACAATTTCCATCACCATTGAGACTTTTGTTTCTGTATCAAGAAAACCGGAGGCCGGGTGATCCCCTGGCTCCAGGTAGTTTGCATGACGGGGCTGCCAATATGGAACTGAGGTTAAGTAGATCAAAAGGCTTAGAAACAGGAGAAACTTTGTTTTGTTTAAATGCCATTTTGGCCAAATGGATGCTTTGGTAAATGCCACTGCCGCTTCTGTTTTAGAAAGTGTTTATTATCTGTGAACTGAAACACTAAAAATGCTCTTCAAAGGTATAAAATAGGAAATATATTTATTGCTGTTTATACTTAATAAAATGTTCAACAACAAAATGACTGCAAATATTTCAGTTAGATTAGAAACCTCCACAAGGTCTGAGACTGAAGATTTAGATTTTGAGTCCCCTATTCATTATTTTTTCTCTCTCGTCTGAATGGAGATGGAAAAAATTAGTTCAGTTATTAGTTCAGCTTTATTAACTTTCTTTTCATTTTCAGGTTTACCTTTTAAGGTAAATTATGCTATTCACTGACAATAAGCATGCTTATACTCTGCTGCTTGCAGTTCTCTCTATAAATCAAAACTGTCTCTAACACAGGGAGCCCAGCTCTTTGCATGACAGCTAAATTTCTTTTTTGTCTCTTTCAATCTTACAGTTCTGTTTCTCAAAAAACCCACACCATACTTCCTCTCTTTCAATGCCTTTTGAATATTTCTTCTATTTCTGCTATGTAGTACAATCTAAAAAGAACACAGTCTTTCACTGGTTCTGATATTATGCTTTCCCACCCAGTGATACAATTTTGTCTGAACTAGAACCAATGCTTTCAGATCTGGTGTGTAAAGCTAAGTGTCTGCACCCATGGTGAATTGAATAAAAATTGCAGTTAAATGTACCACACATGGATTCAGGAGCTGAGCTGTTAAGTGTCAGGTCTGGAAATGTTGGTCTTTGTGTTCTGTAGCAATGAAGGGAAGAAGGAAAGGATAACAACCAAGGAAAAATAGTGAGGTGGTTTTTTTTTTTTTTAAATCACAATAAATTTATGATATTGTCATCAAAGTGTGCATTTGAAAGCACCTTTGTAGAAAAACTGAATTCTTTAGCAATATGGTGCTGCTTCAGAAGCAAAGCTGGTCTGTAAAATGCTTGGTAGTTCTTCGTCACTAGATTGCTTTTATATGTTCATAAAAGCCCTAATAATGACTTCATTTTTTGAACTGTGTACACATTGAAAAATTCAGGTAGTTCTTACTGCAGTTCAGAGAAGCTGTATACACTGTGACATATTGGGACACTTTTGTGTGCATTTTTTTTTTTTATTTGTTCAATAAAGCAGTGAACAGAGACACCAGATTCTAAAGGGTTTCTGGTTTAAAAAGGGAATACATCTTTCTGTCTGAAAATTTATATTCATAAATCTCATTGTCATGATCTCACTGGGAAAATAAAACACAGAATGTGTAAGTTCCTGATGAAGATATGTAGACCTCTTAAAAACATAATGTTGCTTAGAGTACAGAAAGCAGAAATCTTATATAGGTAAGATTGTTACAGGGTTGAAACCACAGAGGCCAGCTCCAGAGATGGACCATGTCCTCAGCTCGTATATGTGAGGTTCATCTTTCAACAGTTTTTTTAACAACTTGCCATTTAAATGTTATTGCATAAAGACACAAGTTATTTCTTACTTTCTGTTGTTAATCTGAGGTACCATACTGTCAATTGCTTGTAGGAAAAAAAAAATATATATATATATTTATTTTTTTTAAAAAAAAGTTCAGCTCTCTGTTCTTAGAGTATGTTTTAAAAGAGATGTCTCAGTTGCAGTTTTTTGGGGAATGCCTGTATTGCTGCCAGTTTACTTCTCCCACTGGGAGCCACTGTGGAGCAGGGATTACCTCAAATAGGTTTTAGTAGATTAAACAAGTCCCTAAAAAAAGCCTGTCTTTATTTTTCCTTTGTCTCTTTACAAATAATACAGTGGACAGAAGGGGATGAATTACAATTTAGTATGTCAGCCAGAACTATTCTGTATCTCAGGAGGTTTTGCTCCAACTTTAATAACATGTAAGGTACCATCTCAAAACTTTCAAGGGTAATAGCAAATACATATGTGACATCACGCTTGTAATGTAGCTTTTGCTATGTTGTTGCACTGTTGCTATATTGTAATTTTACTTTTCTGCTCTCAGTCAAATGTTAGCTTTTGTTTTGCTTCTGCTTTTGGGGACTGAAAGGAATTTAAATTTTGAAGCAGTGTCTACTGATACAAACCACAAATTTGCTAAATAACAAATTTGGCTTGCTTTTGCACTGAATGAAAGATCTTTTCTTTTTATCTCATTGAAAAAGGAGTAAAGCTTATTCCTGCACACATGAGGTGTGGTTCTGTACATGCAGCTGCAGTTCTTGATCTTTGGTGTCTGAGGGCTGTTGAAATAAATTGATAGTTATGGGCTTAAGCTGATCTTTGAGTTTCAAGAGAGAGAAATGTTGTGCATAGATACTCAGAGGCTACACTTTATGTGGTGTAGAGAAATGCAAGCCATGTACTGTCTCATGGTGTGCAGCCACACATTACTGCTGAGCTGCTCTCCGGAAATGCTGCTGTGTTTGAATTAAGCAGAACACCTTTGAAATTCCACTTGGACAGTAAAAGTAAAATTCTGTCTGAAAGGTAGGGCACATTCTAAAGATTTTATCTTGTTACATTGTTGCCTCATGCCCTATCTGTATGTAACTGCAGGCATTTTTTCACATCATAATATTACCTTTGCTGCTATAGCTGATTCCCTTTTACAACCAGTAATTAAATCATGTTTGTCTCCAACCAAAATCTCTTCTTCAGTAACTCTAGCTATTAAAGGTGAAGTGATGCAGCTTGCTTCATTGATAGATGAGTACATATTAATAATAAAATGAAAATTCACTCAGTTGAAGATATTTTATGGGATTGCTTGTTCTGTCCCTCTGAATTGATCATGAGTGGGTAAATCTTTTGTTTTGTCTACAAGCTTCATGAACAAATTGTTCAAAAATTAATTCTTAAGCCTTCAGAAAACAATTTCATTATCATTGGACTTCTAAAAATTCTTCCTGTTGTCAAAGAAGTAAAATGCTTAATGTGGATGCTTAAGGTATAGGTATACATTCTTACAATATTTTTGCAAAAAGCAATCACTTAATATTTTCAGGTGTGAATTACTGTAACAGATGCAAGCAATATCCATTCCTCTCAACCTTTGTGCAGTCTACATATTTTACATCATCATTTTTTTGTTGTTCATGGTGATATTTCATATTGTAGGAGCAAGGGAAAAGGAAAACCAGTCAATTTCCCCCCAAATTTGGCCTAAGTTTCTGCAATATTTATTTTGTAAAAAAAAGCTTCTTCATATTAATTGAAATGAAATTAACTTCTACAGTAATATAGTTTATTTTTGATGAATTATATTGAGATTAATTCTCGTACATAGAAAGCATGGTACTGTAAATCATGTAATTCTTGAAATGCAGTTACAGTCAAAAAGGTAATTTTGTGAAAGTGACTGTGAAGTTCCCTAGTTCTTCTTTCTCTATGATTTCTATATTAAATGTGTTTAGCTTGCAAGTTTAAAAATCATTTTTCTAACTGCCAGCTGTTCAAACTGAACTTGAGATCTTAAATCTTTTTCTCATATCTTACCAACAGAATAGAGTTTAGTTACTGAAACTTAGATGCCAGTCCTTTTTTGTGATGGATGAGGCAGAATAGGATCTATCTCATTCTTCCAAGTGGCAGCTGGAGTGACATTACAAATCCATTGCAACTATTATGAAAACATTGCTGGATGAGGAAACAGATGTAACTCTCTAAATAGAAACTCTTCTGTGGTCTGGAAATACGTCATTTTTACATTTTACATTATGTCTGTGCACACCAAAGCAAGCTAGAACAAGCTAGCAGGTGTAATTTGTGCAATTCTTTATATAGAGAGAAAATATAGCTGAGACTTTGGAAGCTCCATTATTCAAAGCCACGAAGGCTGTTTTTCATAGTATAATGTGTATCTCTTTAAAACTGATTTGCTTATCTCTGTGGCTGGTAATAAACAAACATTTTACCTTCCTGAGTAGTTGCCTTATAAGATAGTGAGACTGAAAATTGAGGAGCTGTCAAATGGCACTTGCTTGTCTGGCAGGCATTTCTTTAAACATATTTTTATATGCACTCAGGTATCTTCTATCACTTTTCCTTTTCATTCCTTAATAGTTTTCCCCCAAAACAGAAATCATTAACATCTTGATCGCTTTCACCTTTCCCAAGAGAAACCAAAGCCTCTAGGTCTAAGTGTGATCAGAATTAAGGAACTGTGTAATCTCAATCAGCTGGTACAATGTCCATTATGTCTGTAGGCTCTTTTCCCCCTGCCACCTATCTTTTTCATATAGTACAACTTGGTCAATATATGATTCAGTAAAACACAAATATTTAAACCAGAAGTTTCAGTCCCCACTTTTAGTAAATGTTTTGCTTGGCAGAAGCTTCATTACACAATAAATGAGTCTTTTGGAAAGAGCCAACTGCTTCATATAAAACAAGCTCCTGTTCCTTTATTGCTTTAGGGGGAGAACAATGAAAATTCACTGTTACTGGCCACATCAACCTGAATGAAAGCCAAATAGGAAAATTGAAAATGATTGTCAAGTTCATCATATCTAATACAATAGAGGCAAATTAGAGTTATCTGCAGCAGCAGAAGTAGCAGCAGATTGCATTATAAATCATCATATCATTGACAGTCAATTACATTCAAAACTTTTCAAGCATGAGGCAGCGGCAGTGTTTATCTACTAACAAACTTATTCAAGCCAGAAAACACAGTGTGGGTGCATGAGGAGAATTTCTTGGGGGTCTGAAGGGTTTGTATTAAAAGGAGAGAACTTTATCAAAAAATATATTCCATGAAAGGTTAGAAAGCATGAAGCCTAGTTTGTTTCAAAATTCCGTCTTTAAACCTAGTCTGCCTTTCTTCTTCCAATGCAGTAAATGCACATTTGATTTGTGACCAGGAGAACCCTCCAGTAATGTCAACTTCTCTCCAGTCTTCTCTGCTTTTTTACCACTTTTGCTTTCACAATATTTCTAGCTCCCTTCTGAGTTTCCCAGCATTTTTCCCCTTTCCTTGTTCTTTTGTTTATTTGCTTGCTTTTAATTTGAAGTTCATTTTTAGTTTGTCTTCGGGAACAAAGAGCTTTCTGTAAATTACTTAAAGTAAGTAACCTTGCATGTTAGGAAATCAGTTCCTCACCTAATAGATATTTAATTAAATATATTAAATAACTCCTAATCAAATAGATCACATAAAAATTAATATAAATTGAGAGAAAAGTCTAGACAATATTCTAGTCAGTTTATTTTATGAACTCTCAGAATTGGACTGAGCCTTCAGAATTAAATGCAATTTCTTCTCTACTGAAAGTTACAATAAATGTACTTTCTGGCTGTTCCTGCGGGCACCAGGGAAAGCACAGAGCAGGAGCAAAAACTTCTGGTCCTAAGACAAGGGTTTGTGATTTTGCTGTAGTGCAGAAGAGAGGGAGGGTGTTCCATATGATGATCCATCTACTTTCTCGTTACACATAGAAAGCCCTGAAGCTGTAACAGAGTGTAATGCAGGGTTAGTATTGATCTTATATCCTCATGCCTGTATCGAGTAGGATAGGTTGTCAGGTTTTAGGGAGAAGGTCCTAAATGCATTTTTTTTTGTAATCAAAACTGGGTAATCTCCAGAGGTTCTCTAGCACCAGGTCTCTTCATATTTTTGGGATGACTTGAGAAAACTATTGCAATATGGCAATGAATTGCTCCAATATCAAATTTGGTATAAAGTCAAGATTGAGAACTGTGCTGTTTTGCAGAAAAAAAANAAAAAAAAAAAAAAAAAGAGAGACCTGAGGCCTAAGGTCTTCCTCCTGCAGGAGGTCTCCTTTGTGCTCTGACTCCACTCTCTCCATCCTGTTCCAGTCAGTTGAGACCAGATATACTGCACAGAGACATGCTTGCGATTCATTCCAAGTTTCAGTCCTAAACCACCAAGGAATTTTTGCCGACCAACCCTCTATTTATCTGATCTAAGAAGAGCATGAAGGTAAACAGCCTAGCTTGTTACATATCTGCTGAATTTTGCCATACTTGGGAACTGATGTCGTGTACCTCTAAAGTAGCCAGTTGAAGTGCTAAATTAGCACTTCTTGGATAACTAAAATGAAAATAGAAGTAATCACAGAAAATGATTTAGATATTAGGTGGGACAATCATGCCAAGAATCTAGAACAGAAAGTGAGTTAGTGCAGATACAGTAGTTATTGCCTGAAGATAGGTAGGATAAACCTATTAAGTCAGATCAGAATGAAAATGAACAAAATTGTTACACTGACGTAATTTTAAAGAGCTATTAAATTAGCTGAACAGGTAGAAGAGAAAGGCATTTGCATAGTGGCGAAATCAAAAGTGCGTGTTCAATTTCACATTTCTGGAAACAATTAAAAAGTCTCTTAGCTAATGTTTGTATCAGGGAAGAAAGAAATAAAAATGTGTATACTTCATATGGAATTCAGACACATTGGTTTTGCTGTTCTTGAGCTGTGTGGTTGACCTGCTCTGTCTACCCTATGGGTCATAACCTGTCATATGAGGGAATCTCTGGGTCATTAGCTATCTTTTAAGGGGAATGGAATCCCTTCCACTCTTTGCATGATCGCCACTTTATGAAATTTTAACTATAAAATAGAGGACAAATATGCGTTCGTTACAGTTGTTTGCTTTTGGTTAGATGTTTCAATGAGTCTGGGCTAAAACCTATTTCTGTGGTTAGCCAAAGTTTAGCATATTTTCAAAGATTTTTAGTTTTACTAAAGTCTTCATACAAATCTGGCTGTAAATCATATCTTTATTTATCCATCTCTTTTGCCTCTTTTAGCTTTTTATGAAACACTCTTGCATCCACTGTTGAGTTAATGAATACTAAATTTAGTATGTAAGTAGTTTTGTAGAGGATTATGTTCCATATCCGTACCATATTAAGTAACGGTGGTGTTTGGTTGCCTTCTAAAGCTTCTTGACAGCTGGGGCATGACAAAGAAAGCTTTTCTGTATACTTGTTCTGAATTTTTTTTAGGCATGGATTATCAAGTAGCCATAAATAAGCCTTATTGACCCAGGTTATTATTTTACGTTTGCTTTCACACATTTCACATACTGAGTTGTGTTGTGGGTTTTTTTCCCAAGGAATAGGTCAGGGTTAGTAACTCTCTGGGTGGTATTCTGAGAAACAATTAAACCAGAAGGACTTGATTTTTTACAAACATCTATTTTGGTAGCCATCATGAATAAAATGCTAGATTTTAAATTATGGTTTTGATTACTTGAAATTGAAAGTTATTACAATTGTTCTATCATACATGCAGAAGTAAACTTGTGATAGGAACATTAGTAAAGATTAAGAGTAGGGATTTGATCTCAATAATGTCAAAAAAAGTGCTTGAATCACAAGTTTGTGCTTTTTTTTTTTCTTTTTCTTTTTCAATACATTAAGTCAACTTAATTCAATTTTCATTCAATTCAACATTCAGTACAACTTAAGTCATCTTTTGGAACAGTTTCCATTGGTTTTCTTTTTCTCTCTGTTCATAAAAAAAAAAAAAAAAAAAAAAGGTTTTTCACTTGGACTACATGATCCTGCTACCATTGATCAAGATCAGTATGACCTATCTTGCTTTAAGCAGCATATGATCCTTTATTTTAGGTATTGGAATTGGTCTTTTCTGCTCACTAGCTTTATATGGTAGGATTTAATGTTCTTAGCAGACATGAACAGGGCTTTTACAAAGCATTTCTGACATATTGTTAAGTAGGCTTTAGATTGTAGGAATTCATTTGATACTTTGTTCTTGCTCTCTTATTGAAGTGTATGCATTGACAATTAAAATTTGGGATTATGTTCAAACTCTTGAACATATCAAACCCTCAAATCCATCCAGTTTCTTGTTAATGCAACAACAGCCTCATCATAAGACTTTGTATTATAAGTGACTTCCCTGGAACATGACCCAATTCCTGTACTTCTAAGGAAAAGTTTAAAGGAGCTCTTCTGTTTCATAAAGTGATGGCATCTTTTTGCATTTATTTTGGATTTCTTGGTGGGTTGGGGTCATGTTGGCATGGGGACAACTGTCTGTCTTATTTTTAACTGCTTCCCAGTGGGAAACACCTTACCTGTAAAAAGCCCAATTAGAAGTTACGGAAATGCATGTGTTCTCAGAATTCTATACTATATAGATGACATGCATAATTTATATAAAACTCTTGGGATTTGCACCTTCTATTATTTTGTAGGAAGGAAGATGATGGATTGTCAAATCATGCTACAGGTTTTAATTTTTGATAGAAGGTGCAAATGTGTTTATACAAGGTCGCTCAACTCCTGTAAGAAAGGTTATTAATGTGAGAAATTATTTGCTGAGGTAAACCACCTGTGTTAGACAGCAAAATTCATCACTCCAGTCTTGTTTAGTCATGTACAAAATACACTGTAATCATTAAAAAATCAAGGGAATGAATGCTTTAACCAAAATATTTTCAGGTCATTGTAGCAGGAATGCTGGGGATCGATGATAAATGATTTTGATGATGTCAACACAAACCGCTTCTTTGATGTGATCCAAGGTTTATGTTGCCACATGTAAGGTACAGTTTGTTGAAATGTGATTGAGTGTGCTGTGACCCCTCAGAATGTGTTTACCCTCCTCCTGTTTGTAAAGCAGTAAGAGCAGACATGCAGGTAGTTGTGAAGTAGCTAATGATGTAAATTTTGGCAAGTGAAAGTGCAGTTTATCAGACAAATTATACTTTGTCTAATAATACAAGATTTCTATTATACCTCTGCCTTCTTATTGTTTCCTTAAAAAAAGGTCGCTTTTCATGTTGTTGTTATATTTTAAAACATTTAGTAGTTTGTCTAGCTCCAAAGTCAGTCTTCTGCAGTCCCATTAGATTAGTATTCTTGTTCTGTATATCTCTTCTTTATTGTTTTAAGGAAAGCAATTTGTTTTTTTCCTGTTTTCTAGTGAGTATTAAAAAAGTGTGCTTCCCAGGACTCCTGAATTCAAATTTCAAGTCAAGCTTCTTCAAAATGGTGTTTCTATTTATCCAATATCCTTCCCTCTAGATGACATTTCCCCTCAGTGTCAGTATTTATAGCAGCCATGTTTTTGAATGGTCAGACATTAATACTTAAAGGGAGGAAGGACTCTGAGACCCGTGGGATTTCCTAAAAAAAGTGCAAGAGTTTTTGCAAGTTAAAAAGATTTCTGGTATAGAGTGTGGAGTATCATTTTGACATTCTGAAAACCTGAGTTTATTAGTCTGAGCATGACATTTGTTTGTGACCCCATTCAACTGTATAAGTTCCAAATTTTGAATGTTTGAATAAACATTTGCAAAATGTAAACCCTATGTTAATTAGAAATTGATAAGAAAAAAAATCATTAAATGTTAAGTCAATCTCATATTCATGTAAAAATTTGAAAATACTAACCTTCCGTTATAAAATCATAGAATTATTGGCTGTTAAGAGGTTGAAAGGGACCTTAAAGATCGTCTTGTGCCAGCCTGCCCTTCTGTGAGCCGGGGCACCTCCCACTAGACCAGGTTGCTCAAGGCCTTTAATACAAAGAAGAGAGAAAATATAGGATAGTGTAGAGAAAGCTGAAGAATTCAGTGCTGTTCTTTCCTTCAGTCGTCATGAACCATAATACAGAATTATTTGACAACACCCAGTGGAAGTGTTTTAATGAGCACATAGGGTACATGAGAAACATGAGAAGATAGGGTTTATGCACTTAGGAAGAGCATGCTGAAGTATGGCTGCCTAAAAGAATGACCTTAAAAATAAAATGAATGAATAAATTAAAAATTAATGACAGAGCTTTCTCTGAATCTTTTACATTTTGAGAATTCATGGAGGAGGGTTCTAGGATGAAAATATATTTCTGGGCTTCAGAATAAGAAAAACAGAACCGTGTTGTCATAGCCACACTGAGCTGAATCCTTAGAAATAGTCTAGAAGAAGCATTTAATATGTACAAGTGAAATTACCTCTAGAGTACTTTTGACAGGGTAACAGATCCACAGAAATCTGTAGATGTACCACACCTTAAGTTTAGTACACCCTTTCATCCTGTCCCACATGACATTCCTGTAGGCAAACCTGGGCTCTGTTTCATTGTTATTCTGTGATGTATGAGAAGCAATGAGTTACTGTTACTGTCCCTTCAGATTATGAAACATGTCAACAGAGTCTTACATTTGTCAGTCCTGGGCAGAGCATTACTTTCAGTGTTTTCAATATTGATGTTGATGATGGACTAATGTATCCTTGTAAAAGTTGCAGACAAAATCAAGGTTTTAACAATGTGTAAAGGGCTTGATGTGGATTGGCAAGCAAAATTTTGGAAAATATCTTTAAAGTGACAAGTTGATATTTGTTCAAGATTTGTGGGAACTGTTACACTCAGAAAGGAGAAATTAAATGCCCCAAGGTGAAAATACCTGGCTAATCAGGTTATAGTCAGTCAGAAATGAAACATCAGTTACCAATGTGATCCTGTAAAATATATGACCAGGTTTACTCTGCGTGAGATGTGAAAAACAATTATTCAAGTCAGTGCTTCTGAAGCCATATCTAGTATGTTGTGTAGTTTTGGTCATCACCTTTTAAAGAAGAGTTGAGGAAGCTAGAGAAAGTCCAAAATAGAAGAGTAAAAATGATGAGGAAGATATGACCTGTGAAAGATATTGATAGAATTTGTTTTATTTAATTTAAAAAAAGGAAGACTCTCAGAAAATACGGTGTTTCTATCATGCACAAATTTTTGCAAGCAGTATTGCTTTTCTTGTCTACTTAGTGAAAAAGAGGAATAAATGGGGTTAATCTACAGATAAAATTTAGGGTAAAAACCAGAAAACCTTATCAGGCAGTAAATTTCTGCAATAAACCACCCACATATATTTTTTTTTCTGGACTTTTCTTCAAATTTGCCAAATGTCTGACAAATGAATCAAGTATAATTGCTTTTCTTTATTTTCTGTAGCTGAAGTAGATGTTCTGTGAGATCTCATTTCCCATTCGTTAATATGAATTCATAACATTTATGTTTATTGTACCAGGTTTATTTAGCATTTTTGTGCCTTGGCTCCTTATGCTTAAAATAAAACGATATTCTTTCTCTCTTCGGTAGTTGTGGTGAGATTATATGTACATGAAATATTTAGATTTCTTGGGTACTGTGACAATGGAAGCCATATACATTTACCCTGTAGAGTGACAGACAGCTACTCTATGCAAAGTCATTGTGAAAATGACATTTCTTTGTCTTGAATTCCTGTTTTCTATTTCTGGGAAATCGGAAGATACGGTGGCTTCGCAGAGTTGTAAAGGAACTATCTAACCTCAGTTGTGCCTCTTGGGACCCATTGGACAATTTTTGGAGAAGTATTATTTGCATATCTCAAATCAACTCTTTGGCAAGTATGGGAAAAGTTCCCAGCTGCCAGTTTTGACAGCCACAATTCTGGCAGCTGTTAGCCTTGAAGGGGAAGGAGATTAAAAAAAAAAAAAAAAAAAAAAAAAAAAAAAGGTAATGGCATTGGTATTTTTGTAGAGCTTGGTTGACATTTAATATTACCCGCAGAAAATAATAAAAATAAAAAGACACGGATGTGAAGGAGAGAAAAGGGCTCCAACTCATGGAGCAGATAATAGTAATTTAGTATTTTAAAGCAACTCAATGACTATTTCATCTCTGAGTAGTTCCACTTGCAGCTTGTTAAATTGAAAGTAGAAAGAAGAAATTATAGGCTGAAGGAATGGGGTTAAAAATAAATCCTCAAGTGGGCCTGCAAACTGCAACTTCTTGAGGAAAAGTGGTTTAGCAAATGTCAGTTTTCTGTTGTTATTTTCACAAGAAAAGGTCTGATACTGCTAAGTATTTCTCAAAAGAGAGGTTACTTTAATATAGAGGTAAAGATATAGAATAGTGATGGTATAGAATAAATAGTTATTTAGGTGTTTGAAGGATTTAGAGGAAAAACTTTATGAAGGGGAGAGATGCTGTTTCTTCCATTTTATTTTTACTTGCAATATTTTCATTATTTAGCATTTTTCATTATTTAGCATTTTTTAGTACTTCTACAAAATAAAACAGATGAATTTTTTCAATGAAGTGTGAGGGGATTTTAGGGAGACAGCTAGATGTGGCTTGGTACTGGTTGTTGGCTTGATTTTATTGGGATTTGTATTTTCATTCACTAAGAGACTGTAGTCTTCTAAATGCAAAGCTGATGTTACAAGATATTTTGCTTGATTAGGAAGCAAATGTAATTTGACCTGAAGGTCACGTTACATTTTCTCTTGTGTCGAAGTATTATGGATAGTATTAATCTGTATTTGTCTTTTGTTTTCTGCTATATGTTATCATGATGCATTGCCATTACAATAGCAAATAGCCTGTCAACACATTTACTGGACCGTAACCCTCTTGGGATAATCACTGAATTTTCATCAAGACTGCAATGATTAGTGTTTCTGATTATGATAATCAAATACTAATTAGCTATCATGTTTCAGAAAAGACATAAAATGTTTTCAGATTATGTTAAGACACAAGTTTTAAGATACTTCCACTTGTGGGTGGATTTTTTTTGGTTATGATAATCAAATAACTAATTAGCTATCATGTTTCAGAAAAGACATAAAATGTTTTCAGATTATGTTAAGACACAAGTTTTAAGATACTTCCACTTGTGGGTGGACTTTTTTTTGGTTTTGTTTTTGTTTCGTTGTGGATTTTTGTTTGTTTTGTTTTTGTTTTTGTTTTATTTTGTTGGGTTTTTTTCCAACTGAAATGGAAGTTGCCAATTTTTACTGAAAAGAAGCTGAGTGGCTTCTAACTCTGTCCTCTATTTCTGTTCCTTCCCCACAATGTTGAGCATAGCTGATTAAAAAATACTGTGGAATTACTACTGGACTGTATAAGAAAAGGCAGTACATTTTGTTTCTGGGGTTTGCATGGTTCTTTTCCCTTTTCTTTATATTTTGTGCCCTCTTTTTCAGATTTTCAGAAGTGTTAAAGTCTGATTAGATGTTAGGGTATAGGCAGAGAGAGGTCTCATCTTCACAGATTGCCTCACAGAGGCATTGCATTGTGGCACTGAGATGGTGTTCTTCTCACCTTTATGTCTATTTTTTTTTTTTTTT